>OVBA01000118.1:0-99552 GCA_900406435.1 Lepidium aucheri | reverse complement strand
AATTATATATATATATATATTTATTTATAAAAAAATTAAAATTTTCTTTGATTTTTTTTTGTATTTTTTCGATGTTTTTTAGTTTTTTCGATTTTTATGATTTTTCTTGGTTTTTTTTTTTTTTAAATCTGGTCATACACGTGTCACTTAAATCGGTCGTACACGTGTCGACTTAACTGTTGACTGACGGTATTAACGGTGGATGTAGAAATTAGCCATAATTAGAAAGTTTATGTAGTTTTTTAAAAAATTTAAGCACCATATTGAGATTTAAGACGGGTTCAAAAGTTTATTAATAAATCGGGCACTGCGGTAAAAGTTCATTAAGATTTTGGCCATTTTTCCTCAAGTTCAAAGCACAAAAAAACAAAAAATCTTATTTCAAAACCATATTTGAGTGTGTGATTACTGTAAACACAACAAATGTTTATTGAAAGATTTACAAAATCCATCAAATAATCAACTCCAACTTCCATTTCCAAAATTAAAGGGCACTTTCTCTCTTTTTCTTTTTCCTTTTTTCAAAGACACTTAGGTAACTTTTGCCCCAAGAAAACAAAATTTATCACGTAAAACAGAAAACGGGGAAAAGATTCCAAAAGTTTTGGTACTATAAAGCTGTAGTTATATAAGTTAGAAAGTTTAATCAAGTTCTGCTCTGCTTTTACTTCTCTTCATCTTAGCTTTGAACCTCGACTTCACCATCAATGTCTCTACTGTGTTATATGAAGTTTCCAATGGCCATAACTACCAGAAGAATGCCACAAACCAACACCTATCCCATCATTTACATTGTCATCAAAAACCATTGTGATAAAATGTACGATGTGTATATTTAATGATCAGTTACTGCTTTGGAAATGAGTAAGAAAACTATCTAGAGACTTGAGTTTCTGATACCAGTTTCAATATTGCTTTATATTTATTCAACTATATGTTTTTGTTTTTGTCAGACTAGTGAGTGAATAAAGCAGTGGGGATGATGCATAAACGCTGCCAGAACAGAGATTTATACCTGCCATTCAGCAACTACTCCCATTAAGACTGTCCTAAGCAACTGCAGTCCCACGTATGCTTCAAAGCCCTGAGTTTGCCATAGTAGAATACAAAATATGGTTAATGACAAAAGGATAAACAAGCTTGAATTTAGTACAAGTCTGAGGCTTAGAGTGAGCAAAGATCTTTCACTGTTAAGACTATCTTACAAGTATGAGAGGATATCATAAAGTTTGATTTACTTATACTGAGGAATCACCAGCACACAAGCCTGGTCTATGGTACATTGGTGTAGAAATTATCTAGCTTTAAGATGCTTTACCATAACCTCATCTTAAAGTTGATTGTGCAACAAAAGTGGAACTGTTACCTGTAATGTGAACAAAATCGGACATAATAGCAATAAATGCCCATCTATGCCAGCTGTTTCTCCCCATACTACGTCTATCCTCTTAGCCTGAAAATGACTATAACGCACATGTTTATAGCAATTTATTGTTGTGGATTGAACTTGGACCAAAGCATAATGTAGATAGTATGGCACCTTTCCAAGTGCAATGCGAGTGTATAATCTTTGGCGCTGATATCTATTTTGCAGAAGCATTGCAACACCTTGCATTATAGCCCATTGTAGGAAAAGAAGCACTCCTTTCTGCAGAAGATTTTGAATGAATTATAATATTTGCTTGGTAGATTTGACTCTGCTATATGATAATAACCACTACCTGCTTCTGAACACAGTTTGGTTGACCTTTCATTTCCCAAGTGAGACTGACAAGGGCCATAGCCATTGCAAAATAATGATGATAAAGCCACTTGCAACAGCAAATAAGCCCAGATGCGAGGCTCTATTCATTTCCAACTCACAGGAGGATACAACCAGAACCGCACATAATAAGAAAATTAGTCTAAATTACATCATTCACTTCCAATTAAAATCATCAATCCATTGAGGACTCTATGGGGGACTATGGTTTCTCATTATCCTCTACACGATTTTAAGATCTAGTTCTCTACCTTACAACAATAATAAGCTACCTCTTCAACAGCATTTCAATATTTCTATTCAATACCAGACAAAAGTCAAAATCGCGATTATAATTGAAATACAATTATGCAGCAATTATACATTACCTTATTATCAACCAGAAGAAGATCAATTGTTGTGAGTTCTCTAAGTTTATCTTTTCTCGAAAATCTAGAGCAACAAACAATTAGAACTCTGATTTTACTAGGGTCTTTCTGAAATTGGTGTAATAAGAAGAGGCATTGTGTAAGACTAGATTTTTGATGGTAGAAAGAAAAGGATGAGATCGAATTTTAGCAACCAAAAATGAGGCGGAAGAAACGTTGAAGAAGGAAAGAGGCAACATAACAAGAGAAGTGAGATTAGTGGAGAATAAGAATAAGAATAAGAATAAGAAAAAGAAATAAAGAAATAAGGAAAAAGAAACTAAATTTTCGGAAACCTATTTTTTAGGTCCAACAACAAGTGTCACAATTTTAGAGTAGGATTGAGGTGGTTACTAACTTGTGTATTATACTAATTAGGATACTAGAATTTAACCCAGCATGAGATTTGATTGTGTTTTTTTAATCTGTGTTCATTTGGTTTTTAGAATCATGTTGATATTTTGAATATTATTTTCGAAATGATGTTGTAGTGGTCCAAAACTCGAACTGAAATCAACCCGAATTAGAAGAATCCAATCCAAACAAAACCCGACAAAATACTTCATAAGTCCTCAGTCTATATATTTAAAAAAAATCTGAATCCAAACCCGATATGGAACCAATTAAGAACCAAATTTTAGAGTTTTTCTATTAAATTTTAATTTTTTTAAATTTTTATATATAAATATCCGGATCCGAACTTGATCTTAAACCAAACTATATTCGAAAACGTAAAATATTCTGAATATGTCTTAAACCAAAATAACCAAAATACCGAATTAGATGAACCGAATTCAACAAAATACCAGAATCCAATCTAAACCCAAACCGGAATCGAATTAGCAACCGAATTTGTAACTTTCTATATATTTTTTATTAAATTTAGTTTTTTTTAGAATTTTTCTATTAAGTTTAATTTTTTATACAAAAATCAGTAACAAAACCATCTTATCCTATTTTTAAGGGATTGTTATGAACTTAGGTTAATTTTATCCTATAGTTTATAAAACATCCAAAATGAAAATGTTTCCAACTTTAATATATAAAACTAGGATTATATCTGCGTTATAACGTGAGATTTGATTTTTTTTTAATACATGTTTATTTAGGTTATTAGATCCGCTTTGATGTTTTGAAATATTGTTTTTAAGATGTTGTTTTAAAGCTCAAAACCCAAACAAAAACTAATAGATGAACCAAACTCGACAAAATATTTAAATGAGTCTTTATTTACCCAAAAAACTGAACCGGAACCAAATAAAGAACAAAATTTTAGTTTTTTAGAGTTTTTTAATTAATTTTTCTTTAATTTGAATTTTATATAAAAATATTTAAACCCGAACTCGATTTATATACTCAACCAAACCATATAAAAAATACACAAATAAATCTTAAATACACAAATTTTTCTTTAATTTGAAATTTTTGTATAAAATATTTGAACATGAACTCTATCTATACCGAAGCGAATCATATCCTAAAAATAAAATAAAAGCTAAACAAATTTTAAATCAAAAGAACCAAAATACCAAATTAAAGGAATCGAACTCCACAAAATACCAGAAATGGGTCACACATTTATGTACCTAGAATATTGAATCCAAACCCGAACCAAAACCGGATTAAGAACTGAATTTGTGCCCGATATATTTTTGTTAGTTTTAGATTTTTTTCTGATTTTTTATTGAATCTTTATTAATTTTAAATTTTTATATAAAAGCTTATAACAAAATTTACTTTAGGCCTATTTTCAATGGTTCTTGCAAACCTTATGTTAATTTTATCATAAAGTTTATAACACGATTAAAATGAAAGTGTCTCCCGCTTTAATATATAAGATATAACACGTGATTGGATTGTTTTTATTGTTTTTTAAATTGTGTTCATTTAGGTTGTTAGACCCGTGTTGATATTTTGGAATATTGTTTTCGAGATGTTGTTTTAGACGCCCAAAATATGAACCAAAATTAATTCGAATTAGAAGAATCTAACCTGGAAAAAAATACTCAAATGGGTCATAAATATATGTATCCAAAAACACTGAACTCGAACCCGAACCAATTCAAGATCCATATTTTAATTTTTTTGAGTTTTTTTGTTAAATCTTTTAAAATTTTTTGAATCATTATATAAAAAGTACTCAAATTGGAACTCAATCTATACTGAACCAAAATATATCCGAAAAAATATATTTCAATAAGTCTTGAACTAAAATAACTAAAATATCAAATTAGATGAACCAAACCCGATAAAATACCAGAATATGTACTAAATCTATCTATCCAGAAATTTAATCCAAACCCGTACCGAAACCAAACCAATAAATGATATATTTTATTAAATTTTACTTACTAGAATTTTTTTAAATTAACTTTTATTAATTTTAATTTTTTTGTATTAAAATCTATAACATAACCTACTTTGAACTTATTTTTAAGGGTTGTTATGAACTTTAGGTTAATTTTATTCTATAGTTTATAACACGGTCAAAATAAAAGTGTTTTTCGCTTTAATATATAAAATATATTAGATGTTATGCCATTAGATTTTAGTTATTGTATTAGGATATTAATAAGGTTAATTGCGTCATATTGTATTTAGGTGGATATTGATAACAATACCTTTTTTATGTAAACTATATAATTACAAAAAATTTTAGTTTCCTAAAATATTCTGTCGACTATTATTTGACCCAAACAAATATTGCAATCCAAATTAGAATCTTACATCATTCATCTTTACAAACAAATTAAAAAAAATTGCATGTGGAGTTAACATTTTAAGTAATGTTACATTTTATAACATATTATATAAAATATAAATAAAAAAATAATATATAAACTGAATATTATAAGATGACATATATGGGCAAAATTACAACCTCGGAATAATATATTAATAAATCTATAAATCCAATATAATATATATACACAACCTAAAATCCTCTATATAATAAAAATGTAACTTTTAATAAAAACAATCGTACAATCATGTGGTATTCTAATCTTTTACATAAAGTGTATCTTCTATATTAACTATCGACTATTAAATTTTAATGTTTAAGATCTCTATAATCATGCCCTCTTTCCAAATATTCTTTAAAATCCTTAAATAATCATAATTTCCTTATTAACTGTTTAGATTTCTAGTTCAAAAATACAATAATCGGATATAAGAAAATAATATATCTTAAGAAATTTATATATATAAACTTATAAATATATAAACTTAAAATAATATTCAATATATACAATTTTTGTCGTAACCAAATATAAACATAAACTATAAAGCCAATATATACATCTTGAATCTGAAAAAATATAAAACCGAAGAATTTCTCCTTTGAGAACAAAATTTGACTCATGTTTAAAATTTTGAAATATTGTTTCCTAACCAATATAGAAACAAACATTTGTTGAATGAATATAACTTAAATTTCTAACCTATTTATTGGGGATTTTTGAAAGCATATATCTCTCAATCAAAAATAACAAATAAGATATTTTCATATATGATTGAATCAATCATTAAACTTGATTGAAACAAAATTGTAAAATCCTTGACTTTAATATCTAGTAAATAAGTAAAATTATTTAATTCAATGATTGACGAATATTTTTAGGGAATATAATATCTTAATCTAAAATCCTATTTTTCTTATAGTGTAACCATGACAATAACAAGTCAAAGTTGTATTGTGCATCCTATTTTTATTTTATAATTTTAGTATTTTCAAATATAAACATGTTTTTGAATGATAATTGATATAAGGTTAACTATACCAAAATTAACCTTTCGCCGTATAGTATCGATGTAGTACTTAAGGATCGAATTCACGAAAACCAATGGTTACACAATCAATCTTTGGACAAAATTTAAGTTAAGACAAAATAAATAAAGATGAAAACAAAACAAAACTATAACGGTATTAAAAAAAATGCATCAGGCACATGGGTCCAAACTGATTCATGTTACTTATCAACCAATAGCCGCTCTTGACTGTGTATTCTCCTGATCTATTGAAACTCCAAATCCAATCATTTAGTTTTTGTTAATTTGGAGTAATCTGCTCAATCCAGAAGATATCTGCAGGATGCATGGTGATATTAAGTTTGTTCCAGTCCCAGCCTTTGTGGTTCATAAGGTCAAAAACTCTAAGATTTACATTCAGTAAGGATTCTTTACTTATTGGAGCTCTTGGTATTATATCCATTATCCATTGGATAGCCCACACGTAGGTGTCTCTTCCATTTCCTATTTGTCGACTGATACCTTTGGACAACAGTCTTCTTCCTTTAAGTATACTCTTCCATCCATATGAAGGTTTATGACCAATAGAGCTATCTAGAAAAGACGTGTTTGAAAAATATATGGACTTATATGTTTTGGTTAACAGAGACTGATTTTTATGCAAAACCCTCCAGGCTTGTTTTGCAAGTAAGGCTGTATTCAGGTTTTCAAAATCTCTACTTCCTAATCCTCCTTATGATTTAGCTTTTTGAATGAGCTTCCAAGAAACCCATGGGATCTTGTTGCTGTTAGGTTCATTGTTCCACCAAAAGGATCTGGTTATACTTGTAAGTTTCTGACATTGAGTTTTTGTAAGTGCAAAATAGGACATTGTGTATATTGGTAGAGCCATAACAACCGTTTTTAACATTATTTATTTTCCCTCTGTCGTGAGAGACTTAGCAAACCATGAGGTCCTCTTACTCTCCATCTGATCTGTTACAGATTGTAATTGCTTTGTTCTTGATCCTGACAGGGAGTCTAGTAGTCCTAAATATTTATTCATACCATCAACAGATTGTATTCCTAGTAATTCCTTGATTTCTCTCTTTTTATTTTCAGGTATTTTCCTAAATGTTATCGATGATTTTTCGAAGTTGATTAGTTGAGCTAAAGCCATCGTGTATTCATCAAAGAACTCTTTGATTGATCGTGCTTCACTTGAAGTAGCCTTACAAACAAATAAGCTGTCATATGCGTACAATAAGTGAGTGATAAGTGGTCCCTCATGATGGAATTGTATTCCTGTGAGTTTGTTTTGAGAGACCAAATAATTCAATCTGCTTATTTAAACGCTTTCGTGCATAGGATATAGAGATAAGGTGATAATGGATCCCCCTGCCTAATTCCTCTTTTTGGTTGTATTAAACCATGCGCTTATCCATTTACCACTATAGAATATGTTACTGATGTAACACAGTTCATTATCAATTGTATCCACCTTGCTTCAAATCCCAATTGAGATAACACTTGTCGAAGAAAATCTCATTTCGATCTGTCATAAGCTTTTGAAATATTTGTTTTTATTAGCATGTAGTCCGGTTTCCTTAGTCTGTTAGTTGTGATGTGATGAATGAGCTCATGTGCTATCATGATGTTATCAGTTATGAGCTTGCCTGGCGTGAAAGCACCTTGAGTGTCTGATATAATATCCTTAAGCATCGGTTGTAATCTTCTCGTGATGATCTTTGAAACTATTTTATATATCATAGAGCAAAGGCTAATTGGTCAAAAGTCTTTCATTTGCGTAGGGTTGTCTTCTCATATATGTGTAGTTCCAATCATGTGGAATTATCCCTGTCTCAAAAACCTCTTTGACTTCCTTAGTGACTTGTGGCATAAGCATATTCCAGTAAGTTCTATAAAAGCAACCTGTCATCCCATCAGGTCCTGGAACACTATCTGCTCTGATGGAGAATATAGCCTCCTTGATCTCCTCTTCCGTGACTGTTGCTAGTAGTGTTTTATTCATTTCCTCTGTAACTTTGGGTTGTATGTGCCTGCAGAAGGAGTTGTTGTTGTTTAAAAGGACGATTAAAAGAGTTATGTGAAGTATTGTACTCACACCTCCCCTTTTGATCCTTCAAGATATTGTTATTGGCCTTTCACATCATAAAGATATGTGATACGATTTATTTTCCTCTGCTTATTCACACTATTGTGAAAAAATTTGGTATTCGCATCTCCTTCTCTGAGACATTTTTCTTTAGATTTCTGCTTCCAAAATTCCTCTTCTAGTTTTACCTGTTGTTGTAGATCACACTTTAACTAGCTGATGATATGTTGATTTGGTGTTATTTTCTGTAATTTGAGTTGAAGTCTTTCTTGTATATGTTCAATATTTTTTGTAGAGTTTGTGTGTAGGTTCTTTTTCCAGTTAGCTATTTTCTTTCTGCAAGTCTTCATTTTGTTCATTAGATTCCCCTCCTCACTGGCACACCAACTCTGTTTTATGATTTCTTCAACTTCTTTATGTTTTATACATCTACTGTCAAAGAAGAAACGTTTGAAAAAGGCATATGGTTCTGCTGCAAAAGAGACTAATATAGGTATGTGGTCTGAGCCCATGATATCCATATAAGTGGTCGTAGTCTTGGGTAACAAACACCTCATTTCTAAATTCCCAAAGGCTTTGTCTAGTCGTATTTGGACCTAATGTTTACCTCTATGCCCCATCCAAGAGAACTTAGGTCCTTGACTACTTATTTCTTCCATATCACATTCAGTGATCATCTGCTTCAAAGGTTGCATAGACCATAATGATCTGTTTGGACCTCCTCGTTTCTCATCATAATTCCTGATATCACTGAAGTCCCCTAGCAACATCCAGGCCGAGTATCAAGACTTGTTTAAGGTACTAATCTGATTCCAGACCTTATTTCTGAGTTGTGGTATTGGGTGACCATATATGAAAGTCACAAAAATGTATTGTGAACCTATTCTGAGCTGCGTGTCAATAATGTTTTTGTTACCTTGTAAAATCTTAAGATATTCAAAAATTTTCCATAACAATTTCAGGCCTCCACTTAATCCAACCGGTTCTATAGTAAACATATTTTGATATCCTAGCCAATCCTTTATTTTAGTTATTAGTTGATTATTGTTCTTAGTTTCCATGAGGAATAGGTCGTCCGGAAATAAGGTTTTCCTTATTTCTTTAAGATGTTGAACTGTCAGGTTACTCCTCAAACCCTGACAGTTCCAACTGATGATACTCATGATGATTTGGGTGACTTAAGGAAAGTCACCATACCATTGTGGGGTTGTTCTTTTGTGTAGCTTTAGAGGTCGGTATCTTCCTCTGAAATCTTACGTTTCTTATTTATTTCTCCCTCCTCAGAACTTCTTCTTATCTTTGTTTGCTCCTCTTTGATCTGAATCCCCTTGTTTCCATGTTTTTCATACGATTCCTGAGGTCTTTTTGCGAGACTTTTGTAGGTGATAATTGTTCTTCTCTCCTCACCAAGCTCTGTTTTCTTGACTGGTAAAGTTACTCTATTTTTTGTGTATGTCAAGTCACCTGAAGTTTCTTTGTCATTGCTAATATTATCCTGTGCTTGGTTATCTGCTATATTTGGGGTTTCTAGAATGTGATTGATATAACCTCCCTTGTTCGCCTCAGAAAATGTAAGTTTCTTATGTTTTGCTCTTTGATTACTTGGTGTTTGGATCATTGAGCTTGAGGCCCTCTATGTGTCTATATTGTTTTGTCGCCCTCCCTTCAGTAGCTTGTTTTGCTTGGTTAAGTCTTGTTGTTGGAATGGGTTTGATTGTTCTTTTTCTTGATTAGGTGATGAAGTAGGTGGAGTTATTACCAGCCATGGACATCTTCTCTTGTCATGTGTTATTCTGCAGCAATAGTGACATGATTTTCTAACTCTTTCAAATTCAAAGTCCACTTTGATGGTTTTTCCTTCTGGATATCTAAAGGATCTCTGTGTTTGAAGTGGCGAATCAAGATCATACTTGACATTCACTCTTGTGAATTCATGAATTGCAGTTCTATTTTCTTCATAATCTATTTCCATTACTTCGCCAAAGGTGCTTCCTATGGCTATGAAAAGATCCCTTGTACGGTGATGTAGCGGAATATTATATATGCGGATCCAAATAGGAACATGTGTTATAGTTTGAGATCCTTGCATGTCCTGTTTACCCATCACCACAATTCCCTAGTCTTCAAAGTTCCATAGGTTGAATTTTAGTACTGCTGAGAGAGCTTCTTCCGATGAAAATCTAAATTGAAAGTGATCATTGGAAATCACCGATCCCACAGTTCTTGTGTATGATCTCCATATCCGTGGAAGAGTGATCATAGCCCTTGCCATATTTTGCTTTTTCGGGTTTAACAGTCTTCTAATTAAGGTGAGTTTCTCTTTTTGCATGTTGTTATAATTGGCTTCCAAAAGTAGATCCACCGGATCTTCTTCTAACTGTAAAGAATTTAGAGCTTCGTTGAGTGATTCACTCATCTTCTTTAGTTGTAAGATTATTATCTGTGCTCACGGATCACTCTAGAAATGAAACTCCAAATTGTATGAGTTCTTTTGAGGCAAACTTTGACAATAGACAAGATTTGATGAACAAATCGATGGAACCAGCAGCACAACCTCTGGTATATTTACTCTTCTCTCTTACATAGGAGAGAGGAGAGAACTCTTAAAAAAGTTTTTGGGATATTATTCCTTGGAGTTTATAATCCATCTCAAGGAAATTGATCAAATCATATTGTGTTAAGGAAAACTTTTTAAAAAAATACCCAAAAAAATAATACAAGCACTTTTGGATACTCAAAAATAAGTTTTTGACTTTTTAACTTTGGCAAAATTATTAACCATAAATATGTTAATTATTAATTTATTTTTTAGGTTGCAATGTTTGTGAGAATCGATGCTCTGATAATTATATTTATGAGAAACATTGATGCTAATATCGGCCTATGCAATAATATATGGTTTCATGTTACACAAATAGTCATAAGTATAATTGAAGATAAGATTACTTCTAGTGACAGAGTTGGTGATAAAGTACTTATACTAAAGTTGGATTACTTCTTCTAATTTATAGTCAATTTATGACCCGATTTCAAAAAGAAACGAAGATTTAGCACAAAGTAATAGTGCTCAGCTAGGAAATCTTCAAGATGAAAGTAGAATTCTCTCAGAAAGATTAATATGGAGAAACGTTGATGTTTCCCGTCTTATATCATTTTCCTCAACAATAGTTGTTTAAAATTTCGTTTAGAACTTATTTATATTTTATTTATTTTTAACGAGTTTGCTATGATTGGAAAATAGAATAATATATATTTATCATGGGTTTACATTTATATGAGCAGTGCTTTTTTTTGTTATTAATTTTGTTCCTTCATAAAAATTATTTTGTCAATATAAAATAATTCGCAACATATCATAACTTCCAATATTAAGAATAAATCAATAAACTATACGATATATATACATATATATATATATATATATATGATTAAAAGATACCTATGATATACGTATATTGAAAATTATTTTATCGAGTATATAATTATATAATTATCTACATAGACGATTACCAGGTATATAAATCTACATAAAAGTTGTACATTATGCATTATCTACATAAAAATTATACATTTTACATATACAAATACAATACGAACTATAAAGATACTAATTAACTCGAAAATATAAAAGAAATATTGTATAGATAAATTTACAAAATAGAATATCATTGATAATGGTAAATAAACTTGATCTAATCAATCTACTAATAGAAGAAGAATTGTAGATATACTCTATTTACTAGCTAGGGTTGACAAAAAAACTATATATACTCAAATCTACTAACACAAAAAGAAATGTAGACACTATATTTATTCAAATCTACTAATAGAAATAAAAAATAGTAGACACACTATATATGCTTATTTTTCTAATATAAATCTCAATACATCCAATATTATAAAACCCAAAGTTTTATAACTTAAAAAAGATTTCAATTAGAAATAATTTCAAATCAACATCAAGTTGTAAATTTCCATGGAATACAATAGTAAAAATGTTGAACAAAATAAAACAAACTTAGTATAGAATGGTAATTTACAATCGTATTATAAATTAAGTTAAGCAGTCAAAAATATAAATAAATAGATTCTAAAAATTATGTTACTTAGAAAGACAAAGAGATATTAGTTGTTCACAAAAAAATATAATAAACCCTACAAATAAAAAATCAAACAAGAATAATAATATTGGAGAATATATAAATTTTATAACATGCATCGTAAAACATATAAAGATTAAATGTATTTAAAAACCAGACAACAATCATATAATCAAATTACATAAAATTTAGTTTCGTGCAGTGCACGGATAATCATATAGGTACCTTATAAATATCTAATATTAATATTGTGTAATTATATCGAATAGTTTTTTTTTGTTTTGTCAACTTAATGTCTCACAAAAGTAAGTGGATATTTACAAAGCTTGAACCATTAGCTGCCTCTCTAACCGACATTAACGTTATCCGGCATTTGAAATTAAAGTTGGTCTAAATTAATATTTATGTAAACATCTAATATTAGTAATATAAAAGTTACCTTATTATATATATATATATATAAAAAAGAAGGGTTTGGTTCTCTCCATAGGTGAAGACACCTACACATCTATTTCTCTACCAATCAAATCACTAAAATTAAATACGCATCAGCAAAAAGAAATAAAAGTGATATTTACGAAGTGGCTTGTATATTACTTCTGGGTTGTCATGTTAAAAAATACGAAGTGGCTTGTATTACTTTTTTAAATCCTTATTAAGTCACATTTACTCCTTGCAAGAATGAAGCAAGACTGAGGTATACGAAAGATTTCACACGTCTTTTAGCCAATTGTTCCGAGACTAGATTGAATGGCTCTTTTTGGTCAAATATGAGAAAACTCACAGAGTATTTTGGAAATTGGAAGGATCATGGAATTGTGCAGTTTACACTTCGTCAAATTTGCAGAAAGAATGATGATTTTTTTCTGGAACTTGGAGGTACTATTCCTTCATCTAAAATATAAATCACGGATATATCATACAAAAATCTAAATCAGAATTAGTTACGTAGTGTTATGATACAAAATGGATGTGTCAATACCAAAAAAGATGAAACTTTATGGAAAATTGAATTTGTTTGGGTTTAGGGTTATGTAAGTACATGTTGTAAGTTTATGTGTGTTCCTGTTTTTGTTGGTAACAATAGGTATATCGAAGTGGAAGAAGATACGAGCAAGTGATGCTGGAATTATAAACAGAGTGATCCCAAAATCTTCTTTGAATGTCGTGAGACTCCTTAGACGTCAACGTAGGTCATCTTTTGTTTCAGTGGTGTAGAATTAGAACAAGGTTAATTGTTTGATCAAATATTATTTTATGTTTCGATGCATATCTTGCGGGTGGATGTTTAAGGTATTTGATTCTTTATAGAAGTGCCAAAAGACTATGATGTGATCAGTACAGCTAATCTTAAAGTAGGTTTAGTAGATTGATTGTCTAGGTTTGTTTTGATAATTCAAGATCTTATATTTTGATTTTTGTTTCACGCATCTCATTTCATAGGTGGATACTGTTTTTTTTTTTTTTGCTTTTGATTAGTGTACAAGCGTCATTTAAGTTGGTGGCGAAGTTTGCTGTGTTCAGAGGAGAAGAGCAACCTCTATGTCATTTTTGAGGTTTTGTTCCTCTCACTGACAAATAACAATCCGAAGATGAAGATAAAATAAGTCTTCGCTTAGTGAGGCTTAAAAAGATTGTGGAGATAGAATATCAGAAAAGCCTCGCGAGGAGAAGTTTTGATCTTATTATTTCCTTTTTTGTTTCTATAATCAAATTAGTGCATATTCATGAATTAAGCCACAAATGATAGTTGTGTAAATAAGTTTGAGGAACTGGAGTTAGTGCAAATAAGATTTAAACTTCTTTTAGTGACCGCTGTCAGTTTTGGTCCATTTCTGATCGGAATTTTTTGACCGGGAATTTCCGGTCAGAATTCGAGTTCATTTCTTGTAGTGATTCTTAGTCAATCCCATGGAGTTACATGCATGCTTCATTGTAAATGGGCTTTGTATTATATATATATATATAAGGAGGAAATTCCAAGTGATGAAGGTTTAGGGGAATAATGATGAGGTAGTCAAGGAGAAAACAAAGAAGATGAATGATGAGTTGGACGAAAAGAACTCTGAGTTAGACGGGATACAAGCAGCTCTCAAACAAGCAGATGAACGCAGCCCTGACAATAATAAAAAACGAAATAACAACAATGAGATGCAAGCAATTGGGAAAAGTTTACTACAGTATAGATGGTAATGCTTTAATGCTTTTGGCTACTGGTTTACTTGCAATTTGCTGTGTCATAGCATTTCATAACAAAATAATTGTTCTTCTTTTCCCGAGTGAAATGCTACAAACATGATCAATCATAGGTGGCTCCTTCATAGTGATTTATTTGAGTTATATGCAAGGATGATGACTTGTTTAAATTTCTCAAGTCTTTTTCCCATCAAACTCATTTCATAAATTATTTTAAGAAAACCTGCAGCATAACGCAGGTCTTGATCTAGTATATTTAAATTAAAAAATAAATCTAAAATAAATAAAAAATTCTATTCCAACACAGATTAAAATATAATAAATCAATATATGTATGTGTGTATTATTAAACAATTAATAAATTCTTATTCGATTTGAACTAGAAAACAAGTTATGGTCAAGGACCATGGCAAGCACAGGTTCCGTTGGGCAAGCATTGACCGACTTTATTCTTCCTCTTGAGACATTCGTCTTGACATTTTTGGGAGCACACATTTTACTTATAAATTTGGAGCATGTTCATGGATTATGTTTACCCTGCTGTGGTTGTGTATAAACTCCTGTTATTGTAATTTATCAAACACATCTATTAGTTTCTCGAAAAGTAATTTGTGAATATCGATATTTTATGAAAATTTATTATTGATGTAAGATATCACATATATTGATATATGAATTGATAAAAAATAGTACTATAAATAAATCCTAATACTTATTTATGTGATTGAAAATATCATGTAAATTTAACACAAAACCACTATATGATTTCAGTATTTATGTAACTAGAGGTTGTTTGGAACATTTTTCTGCGCAATCAAAAGCAGAACAAAATTGGTGATGCAAAATATATGTAACTACATTATATCATAAATTCTTTTGGGAAATATGACTTAATAACCATGTTTTGCATAATATAGAAGAATATGACCACAAAATTTTGAAATTATAAGGAAGAAGAATAAACAACTTGACAATGAAAAAAAATCTAAGAAGTGGAAGAGGAGAAATGAGTGAGAGCGTGAACCCCTGGTTTTCTCCTGAACAAGCTTCCATCGTGAGTCCTCCGTCTGCTGTCTCCGGCCTCCTCCGCACCCCTGACCCAGAACCTCCAGATCCACCAGACCCAGCCAACTTTAACTCCCTTTTTCCTCCTCTCCCTTCCCCAACTTCTCACTCTACTGTTCTTTTACCCCTTTTGGGTACTGTTCACTCCCCACTACCTTTGACTTCTGTTCAAGGAAATGTACCAACTGAGGCTACACTTTGTACCTCCACTACACAGGGTAACCTTACTAATGAAGTGAATCTCACTTCTCCAACTCCAAATCCCTATTCGCCTGCAAATGTTCCTGGTACGTCAACACTGAACTTCACCATCCTCCCACCAAAACTAACTTCTCCTCTGAATACTAACCCAACTGTTTTGGGCTCTCCTCTTCTTAATCCTCCTTTACCACTTATCCCCCCCCTCATCTCCATCCCCCTCCCCTCCCACTCCTGCCCTAAACCACCTCCCTCATCCCTTACCTGTTCAAAACCTCAACCTAAATCCTAGATCTCACTCATCCTGGGCCCATAAAGCAAAGCTCTTAGGTGATAACTCTCTTGAAAGAGTGGCTCCCACCTCCTTCTCTGCAGAAGGTGTTCCCCAGGTAACAGTCCCAGATGCTGTTTTCCACCGTGGTGCTGCAATGTACAAAGAATTTGTTAGATGCAGTTTCTTTGCAAAAATGCCAGATTTCAAGCAAATTCAGAGTGTGTTAAACTATATGTGGGGCAAAGGTAAGAGCCTAGAGATCCACTCCAACCACATCAACCGTACTCTCTTGGTTCGTATCCCTAATGACTATATAAGGGAAAAGGTCATTGAAAAACGGCTTTGGTTTGTTGGTACTGCTTTGTTTCATGTTGCAACCTGGTCTACTGATAACCAGCCTCCTCCTCCTGCCCTTGAACCCATTCCTATTTGGGCCACGCTGAAGGGAATCCCTCTTGACCTCCGCACTAAGGAAGGGTTGAGTTATGTGGCTGGCCTTCTTGGAGAGCCTCTTCAATGTGATGACTTCACCAAAAAGCTAGTTAGCCTAAATGAGGCAAGAGTTAAAGTGGAGGCAGACCTCACCAAACCTCTTCCAAACAAAGTTGAATTAATTCGTCAAAGTGGAGAAATCATCCCTATTTCAGTAGTCTACCCTTGGGAGCCCCCCCCCTCTTATTCGCATTGCAAAAAATTTGGGCATATCTTAAAGGACTGCCTCCGTGTATGCACAATATGGGTTCCTAAGAAGTCAGTTCCCACCCTCTCCTCCACAGAAACTGCTTCTGAATCTTATCCTGATCCTCCTTTGGAACCAGATCCTATCTCCTCTTCTCCCCCTTACAATGTTCCTCCCACCCTGCCTGAGGCCTCTCCCCAAAACACTTTGCCTGATCCATAGAAAACTACCCAGAAATCTCCCCAACTCTCCCCTCAAAAATCCACCTCATCTCCCCAACAATTTCCCCTAAATTTTTCTCCCTCTTGTCTTGCTCCCACAAGCAACCCAGACTCCTCTTTTCATTTTGCCCTCCCCAGTATTCGAAAGTCCACTTTACCCACTATCACCTCTAATACCAAAAATCATCCATTCCCAACCAGACAGCTTTTGACTCCTATTCCCCCTTGTACTGCCACAGATGAAGGCACTCGTCTCCCTATAGACGTGTCTCCCTCATCTCTTTCTTAATGAGTATAAAGCTCTTTATTTGTAACATCCGGGGTATGAATAACCTGGATAAACATCGGCAAATAAAGCAATGGCTAGCTCTGAACAAACCTTCTTTTGGAGATTTTTTGGAGTCTCATATAAGCGAGACTAATTTGCCCTCTATAATGGCAAAAATATCTAATGGGTGGAATTTTTACTCTAATCATGCGGCAAATCCTAATGGTCGAATTGTCCTCCTCTGGCAGCAAGGGGTGAATGTGTGTGTTCTAAAGCAAACCAGGCAGCACATAACCTGCAAACTCACATTTTCAGATAATCTCAAGTTTATCTTTACAGTAGTTTATGCTTCGAACTCAGAAGAAGAAAGACTGGATTTATGGGTTGACTTATTAGCTACAAGCAGCAGATTTAGGTTGGATCACTTACCTTGGGTGGTGGGTGGGGATTTAAACCAGATTACTCATCATTCTGAGCACTTCTCCCTCCAAGTTTCCCACATTAGTACGCCTATGAGCCATCTTCGAGACTACCTCACTCAAATGGGGTTATTTGACCTGCGTTTTCGCGGTTCTTATTACACTTGGATGAATAGACAGCCAGCTAATCCGATAGCAAAAAAATTGGGTTGCTTACTAGTCAACCAACCGTGGATCTCCTTATGTCCTTCTGGTTCTGCAATATTTTTGCCTCCAGAAATATCAGATCACTGCCCTTTCTTGTTTGATACTTCCCTAACCCTCCCTAAAGTAGGAACCCGCCCTTTTAAGTTTTTCAATTTCCTCACCTCACACCCAAACTTTCTCCCATCCCTTGAGGAAGAGTGGACTCACGCCGAAAGCTATGCTCCAACTCTCGCTGATCTCTACTACAAACTAAAACTTATCAAAAGTGGGCTAAAATCACTAAACAGAGAGATGTTTTCAGGTATTCAAGAGAGAGTGAGAGAGACTAACGAGCTGCTAAAATTTGTGCAGGTACAAGTGCTTCAAACTCCATCAAAGGCTCTCTATCAACAAGAGCAGGACCTCCTATCCAAATTTACTCACCTGTGCAAAATAGAGGAGTCTTTCTACAAACAAAAGTCCCGAATTAATTGGTTAAAAGAAGGAGACAGCAATACTACCTTCTTCCACAGAATTCTCCAAGTTCGCAGCTCTTTCAATGCCATCCACTCTTTCTCTCTTCCTTCTGGTGATGTCTTACTAGACCCCTTGCAGATTAGTAGTCATGCTGTTGCTCATTTCGCCTCCATCCTCTCTCCCCAAAACGTTCAGCCAACTCTCCCGCTCCCTCCATTTTATAGACAGTATTTACCGGCAACTTGCTCTGCTGTGCAAAGATCTGTTTTGGAACTTCTACCAACCAGCTCTGAAATCAAATCAGCACTTTGGAAACTGAACGCGAATAAATCACCAGGGCCAGACGGTTTAACTTCGGGGTTTTTCAAGTCAGC
Organism: Lepidium aucheri; assembly: GCA_900406435.1. NCBI lineage: Eukaryota > Viridiplantae > Streptophyta > Magnoliopsida > Brassicales > Brassicaceae > Lepidium > Lepidium aucheri. The sequence continues at coordinate 81,081 of OVBA01000118.1, read as the reverse complement.
GTGGCATGTTTTGGGACCTGAGGTCATTGATCTGATCTTGGATTTTTTCAGTACAGGTTTCCTTCCTGCCGCTGCTAATGCTACGATTCTATCTTTGGTGCCAAAAAGACCAGGCGCCTCTGCTATAACTGACTATCGTCTGATCTCCTGCTGCAACACTATCTACAAAGTCATATCTAAATTGCTTGTTAGTAGATTGAAGCCTATTCTCCCCTCAGTCATCCTGCCAAATCAAACAGCTTTTGTCAAAGGTCGTCTACTCATTGTCAATACTCTGCTTGCAGCAGAGATAGTTCAAGGATATCACTTGCAAAAGGGCCCAAAACAAATCACAATTAAAGTTGACATTGCAAAAGCATTCGACACTTTAAATTGGGATTTCTTATTTACAGTTATCTGAGATATAGGCTTACCTCCTCGCTATCTAAAATGGCTGCGTGCTTGCATTTGTACTCCCTCGTATATGATTGGATACAATGGTAGCGTCCATGGTTACTTCAAAGGTAAGTGCGGTTTAAGGCAAGGAGATCCGCTTTCCCCATACATTTTCGTTATCGCTATGAACTGTCTATCTATCTTCCTCAATCGGGCTGCTGAATAAGGAGCTTTTGGTTATCATCAAAACTGCAAACAAGCCAAACTGACACACTTAAGTTCTGCAGAGGACTTATTAATCTTCACGGATGGAACACTTTCTTCTGTTCAGAACATACTTCGAGTTCTATCAATTTTTCAAGAAATGTCAAGACTAGCCATCAGCCTAGAAAAAACCTCTTTCTACACTGCGGGGTTAACGAATGATGAAGTTTCTCAAATTGCATCTTCCACAGGCATTACAGCTGGAGCACTTCCAATTCGTTATCTGGGAGTCCCTCTCTGCAGCAAAAAGTTATCAATGTCAAACTGTGAAACATTACTGCAGCAGGTTCAATATGGGTTGCTTGGTTCAAGGCAGAAATACTTTCCGGAAACCTGCATCAATTCTGGACAATTAGAGAGAAGCAAAAATACTCATGGACTGTAAACAAAATACTGCATTTGAGATCTCTTGTTTACCTTTGGATAAAACTAGAGGTGGGAAATGGCACTACTTGTCGATTTTGGACAGATAATTGGTTGCCGTTTGGCAACCTTTCTTCCTGCATGCCTTCAACTCGAGGAATCAGACAAACAGCAATGCTCTCAGAACTCTGCTCCAACGGGAACTGGTCTCTCCCCCCAGCACGTTCAGATGAGGAAGTCCTACTGCATGTTCACCTCTCCACCATCACCCTTACAAGCAACCCAGATTTCTACTCCTGGCAACCAAATGAGATTCCAAGCTCTCAGTACACAACAAGCAGCATCTACAAAATTTTAAAAGCCCATGAACCGCTGGTTCCATGGTGCTCAGCTGTTTGGACTTCTCATTCTATTCCAAAGCATAAGTTTCTTACCTGACTTTTTGTCTTAAACAGATGTCCAACGAGAGACAGAATGGCTAAATGGGGATTGGCTATTGATGAACTTTGCCCTCTCTGCGGTTTGGAACCTGAATCCAGGAACCATCTCTACTTTGCCTGCGGATTCAGCAGACAAATCTGGACAGAAATCGCTCAACGATGCTCCCTCTCAAGCCTTCTCAACTGGGATCAGCTCATTGTTTACTTATCTAACCTGCAAGGAGCAAAATCGAGAAGGAGTTTAGCCCTTATTGCTTTCCAAGCTTCCATCTACTTCATCTGGAAAGAAAGAAATATAAGGATTCATGACTAGATTTCTTCCCCAGCTTCATCTCTTTTTCGGATCATTGACCTTACTATAAAGAACAAGATTGCAGCAATTCGGTTTTTATCTCCAATATTGGCTTCGCAGATGTTCCAACGATGGATCCATCTTCCCTCTTCAATTGCTTGATTTTCGATTGCTTCCTTAGTTTCCGTTCAGAGCTTCTATTCCTCCGCAGCGTCAATTTGGAGAAGATCTAACCGATAGCTTAAATGGCTTCACCTACTCTTCCTTTTTCATTTAATGTTTATGCCAATTGGATTGCTACTGGGCCTTTGCCAAATTGATCTTGTAATCTGAACGTTCTATCTTATTTATAAGCAAGCCCTTTAACAAAAAAAAAAATTTGAAATTATATAAACTAACCATTTTCACTACTTGAACATGATTGAAAGTTTATTTTACCCCACATCAATTACTTGTAATTTCAAAAATAATTAATATTTTAATATATTGAACTACATAGGTGGAGGAGAGATGGTAAGAAAAATCTTGCTATGTAAGTTTTGAGTATGTGTTATACTATTCCACTTCAAATCAATAACATAACCAAATAACATTATCACACATTATTCTGTATTTATAACAAATAGCCCATCTTGAATCTCATAGCATAACACAAACAACATTCACATAGCTAATCTGCAAGTCAGACGACCAATCTAACAACTCACCAAGTTATGAGAGCGATGATCCATTGTTATGTATTATTTCCGTAATTACTATACAAATATTGAATATCATGTCGCATAGTCCTTCCATATAAGTAGTAATACTACATTATCGTTATACGTGTGATGGAACACCTTCGTACGAATGCAATGAACTGGTTTACAATGCAGTATGATGTAAGTCTCATGGATGCTAATTTCTTGACCATTAGTGTGAAGACTATAGGTGACACCAAACCGAATCAATCAATCTCTTTTGCAGTAACTGGTATGGGTGGTCTACAATTCAATGCTCAAACACATTTTGGAGAATACTTCTATGTACAACTTGGGGAAAGTAGATGTTCTTGTGAGCAGTATCAACAGTTAGGGATTCCTTGTTCTTATGAAATTGCTGTAATATCCCAACTTGACTTGCACATATCATCTTTAGCACGTGTAGAATATCTAGTAAGTGCATGGGGTTCATCATATGGTGGGAAGATATATCTTATTTCTTCTGTTGGTGGGAATATAGCACTACTTGAAAATCATCAAGACGAGTTCACCCTCCATCCTCCAAATGTAAAACGTGGACGAGAAAGACCAAAGGAAGTGACAACCACACCTACAATAGCACCAAAAGTAAAAGTAAGTGCATTACAAGTATAGAAAATAAAACTCATATTATTATAGTAGACATACTACATACGTAGCATATCTACAACTATCACTATATTTGTGTACATATATATATATATATATATATATTGGGATGTAGAAAATAATGATTATGATGATATGCTTTTTGGATGACACTTATTTTATGAAGAATTTTTGATAATCATTAGTTAGGGTTACATATATAGTTCAACTTAGACATACTCATGATCTTACTTGAACTACTTACGTGAAATGCCCAAGTTGGATCAAACTAGTATAAACAACTTCAGTATAGAATTATTACAATTTCTTCTACATTCTCAATAACTATCATCACTAAACGAGTAATCAAATTTGCAATCTTCTTCTCAAAATCTACTCAGTGTTTGAAACTCTAGATTACGAATCAAAGAAATATAGTGATACAAAAGCATGTGAGATATCCTTACTACTTTATAAATGTTGCGGATTTATAGCAAATGGAATTACTACACAATAATTTAATTCATGCGTAACCAAAATTTTGAATCAAAATTTTTTGATTTTAGTGTTTTTGGAGATATCGACTAATTCTCAATAAATTACCCAGATATTAACAATCTTGATAGAAATTTGCACACATTCTATAGAGATTATGTTTATATTTATGGAAGACGGTTATATGTTCCCCGGAATAGTGAAATGACGCTAGAAACTAGCCAGACTTTACAATTCTATAATATAGTATAATAACAGGAATAACACGAACTAGACGAATTATCAAACGAATGTAGAAGTGCTATATATAGAAGTACTACACAAAATCCCTAATTTATAATAGAATACAAATTTACTAATTCAAAATTAGGAAACTATCTATGTGAACGATCAAACTAGTGTAGACAACTTCAATATAGAATTACTACAATTTCCTCTACATTCTCACTAACAATCATTACTAAACTAGTAATCGAATTAGCAATCTTCTTCCAAAATCGAATCTGTGTCTGAAATCCTGGATTGCGAATCAAAGAAATGTAGTGATAGAAAAACATGTGAGATATCCTTACTAGTTTTATAAATGGTGCGGATTTACAGCGAATATAATTACTATACAATAATCTAATTCATGAGTAACCAAAATTTTGAATCAAAATTTTTTGATTTTAATGTTTTTGGAGATACTGATTGATTCTCAACAAATTACTCATATATTAACAATCTTGGGAGGAATTGGCACACATTCTATACAGATTATATTTATATTTAAGGAAGACTGTTATGTGTTCGCCGGAATAGTAAACTAACGCCAGAAACTAGATAGAATTTATAGTTCTATAATATAGTATAATAATAAAAGGAATAACACAAACTAGACGAATTATCAAACAAGTGTAGAAGTACTATATATATAGAAGTACTACACAAAATTCCTATTTTGTAAAGATCACAAATCTACTAATTCGAAATTAGGAAATTATCTACGCGAACGATCAAATTAGTGGAAAACTTTAGTATAGAATTATTACAATTTCCTCTACATTCTCAGTAACAATCATCACCAAACGAGTAATCGAATTTGCATTCTTCTTCTCAAAATTGACTTAGTGTTTGAAACCTATATTGTGAATCAAAGAAATATAGTGATACAAAAGCATGTGAGATATCCTTACTACTTTTATAATGGTGTGGATTTATAGAAAATAGAATTACTACAGAGTAATCTAATTCATGAGTAACCAAAATTTAGAATCGGAAATTTTTTATTTCAGTGTTTTAGAGATATCGATTAATTCTCAACAAATAACCCAGATATTAACAATCTTGGGAGAAATTTGTACACATTCTATGCAGATTTTGTTTACATTTATGCAAATTCGGTTATGTGTTCGCCAAAATAGTCAAATAATGCGGGAAACTAGCCGATTTATAGTTCTATAATGTAGTCAAATAATAACAGGAATAGCACAAACTAGACGAATTATCAAACAAGTTTAGAAGTACTATATATATAGAAGTAGTACATAAAACCCCTATTTTGTGAAAGATTACAAATCTACTAATTAGAAATAAGGAAACTATCTCCGCGAAAGATCAAACTAGTGTAGACACCTTCAATATAGAGTTACTACAATTTCCTTTACATTCTTAGTAACAATCACCACTAAACTAGTAATCAAATTTGCAATCTCCTTCTCAGAATCGACTCAGTGTCTAAAACCCTGGATTGCGAATAAAAAATGTATTGATACAAAATCATATGAGTTACTACTTTTATAAATGGTGCGGATTTGTAGTGAATATAATTACAACATAGTAATCTAATTCATGAAAACCCAAAATTTTGAATCATAAATTTTTCACTTCAGTATTCTTGGAGATATCAATTGATTCTCCACAAATTACCCATATATTAACAATCTTGGGAGAAATATACACACATTCTATATATATTATATTTAAATTTATGGAAGACGGTTATGTGTTTGCTGGAATAGTGAACTAGCACTAGAAAATAGTTAGAGGTTATAGTTCTATATTATTGTCTAATAATAATAGGAATATCATGAACTAGATGAATTATCAAATTAGTATAGAAGTACTATATATATATATATAGAAGTACTACACAAAATCCCTATTTTGTGAAAGATTAAAAATCTAATAATTTGAAATTAAGAAACTATCTACACGAAGGATCAAACAAGTGTAGACAACTTCAGTATAGAATTTCTACAATTTCCTCTACATTCTCAGTAACAATCATCACTAACCTAGTAATCAAATTTGTAATCTTCTTCTCAAAATCTACTCAGTGTCTGAAACTCTAGATTGCGAGTCAAAGAAATGTAGTGATACAAAAACATGTAAGATATCCTTACTACTTTTATAAATGTTGCGGATTTATTGCAAATAGAATTACTACACAGTAATTTAATTCATGAGTAACCAAAATTTTGAATCAGAAATTTTGGATTTCAGTGTTTTGGAGATATCGATTGATTCTCAACAAATTACCCAGATATTAACAATATTGAGAGAATTCGCACACATGTTATACAGATTATGTTTACACTTTTGGAAGACATTTGTGTGTTTTCTTGAATATGAAATAATGCCTGAAACTAGCTGGAAGAAATAGTTCTATAATATAGTAACAGAAATAGCTGGAGTATAATAATAACAGAAATAGCACGAACTATACAAATTATCAAACGAGTGTAGAAGTAAAATATATATAGAAGTACTACATAAAATCTCTATTTTGTGAAAGATTACAAAACTATTAATTCGAAATTAGGAAACTATCTACGGGATCAATGTAGACAACTTCAGTATAGAACTACTACAATTTCCTCTACATTCTTAGTAACAATCATCACTAAACTAGTAACCAAATTTGCAATCTTCTTCTAAAATTGGCTCAGTGTCTAAAATCCTAGATTGTGAATCAAAGAAATGTAATGATACAAAAGCATGTGAGATATTCTTACCACGTTTATAAATATTGCGGATTTATAGCAAATAGAATTACTACACAATAATTTAATTCATGAATAAACAAAATTTTGAATCAATTTTAATTTTAGTATTTTTGGAGATATCGATTGATTCTCAACAAGTTACCCAGATATTAACAATCTTGGGAGAAATTGGCACACATTCTATACAAATTATGTTTACATTAATAGAAGACGATTATGTAGCAGGAAACTACCCAAAATTTATAGTCCTATAATGTAGTCTAATAGTAACAGGAGTAGCACAAACTACACAAATTATCAAACAGTGTAGAAGTACTATATATATAGAGGTACTACATAAAATTCATATTTTGTAAAAGATTGCACATCTACTAATTTGAAATCAAGAAACTGTCTACGTGAAGGATCAAACTAGCATAGACACCTTCAGTATAGAGTTACTACAATTTCCTCTACATTCTTAGTAACGATCACCACTAAACTAGTAATCGAATTAGCAATCTTTTTCTCAAAATCGATTATGTGTCTGAAATCCTAGATTGCAAATCAAAGAAATATAGTGGTAGAAAAACATGTGAGATATCCTTACTACTTTTATAAATAGTGCGGATTTATAATGAATATAATTACTACATAGTAATATAATTCATGAGTAACCAAAATCTCGAATTAGAAATCTTTCACTTCAGTATTTTTGGAGATATCGATTGATTCTCAACAAATTACTTAGATATTAACAATCTTTGGAGTAATTCACATACATTCTATACATATTATATTTAAATTTATGGAAGACGGTTATGTATTCACCGGAATAGTGAACTAACGCCGAAAATAGTCGGAGTTATAGTTCTATATTATTGTCTAATAATAACAGGAATATCATGAACTGGATGAATTATCAAACGAGTATAGAAGTACTATATATATAGAAGTACTACACAAATTTCCTATTTTGTGAAAGATTTAAATCTATTAATTTGAAAGTAAGAAACTACCTACGCCAAGGATCAAACTAGTGTAGACAACTTTAGTGTAAAATTTCTAAAATTTTCTCTACGTTCTTAGTAACCTATTTATTTCAAGAAAGGAATTATGAATATATTAAATTAAAAGAATGAGCCTTAATACAATCATCACTAAACTAGTAATCGAATTTTGAAATCTTCTTCTCAAAATCTACTTAGTCTGTGAAAGTCTAAATTGCGAATCAAAGAAATGTAGTGATACAAAAGCATGTGAGATATCCTTACTATTTTTATAAATATTGCGGATTTATTGCAAATAGAAATTATTACACAGTAATCTAATTCATGAGTAACCAAAACTTTGAATCAAAAATTTTGGATTTCAGTGTTTTTGGAGATATCAATTGATTCTCAACAAATTACCCAGATATTAACAATCTTGGGAAAATTCGCACACATTCTATATAGATTATGTTTATATTTTTGGAAGATGGTTATGTGTCTCCCGAAATAGTAAAATAACGCTGTAAACTAGCCGGAATATATAGTTCTATAATATAGTATAATAATAATATAAATAGCACGAACTAGACGAATTATCAAATGAGTGTAGAAGTACAATATATATAAAAGTATTATATAAAATCTCTATTTTGTGAAAGATTACAAATCTATTGTGAAAGATTACAAATCTACTAATTCAAAATTAGGAAATTATCTACAGGAAAGATCAAACTAGTGTAGACAACTTTAGTATAGAATTACTATAATTTCCTATACATTCTCAGTAACAATCATCACTAAACTAGTAACCGAATTTGTAATCTTCTTCTCAAAAACGATTCAGTGTCTGAAATTCTAGATTGCGAATCAAAAAATGTAGTGATACAAAAACATGTGAGATATCTTTACCAACTTTATAAATGTTGTGGATTTATAGCAAATAGGATTACTACACAGTAATTTAATTCATGAGTAACCAAAATTTCAAATCAATTTTTTTTGATTTTAGTGTTTTTGGAGATACTGATTGATTCTCAACAAGTTACCTAGATATTAACTATCTTGGAAGAAATTGGCATACATTCTATACATATTATGTTTACATTAATGGAAGACGGTTATGTATTCGCCGGAATAGTGAAATGGTGCAGGAAACTACCCAAAATTTATAATCCTATAATGTAGTCTAATAATAACAGGAATAACACGAACTACACAAACTATCAAATGAGTGTAGAAGTACTATATATATAGAAGTACGACACAAAATTTATGTTTTGTGAAAGATTACAAATCTACTAATTTGAAATCAAGAAACTATCTATGCGAAGAATCTAACTAGTGTAGACAACTTCAGTTTATAATTACTTCATTTTCCTCTACATTCTCAGTAACAATCATCACTAAACTAGTAATCAAATTTGAAATCTTCTTCTCAGTGTCTAAAACCCTAGATTGTGAATAAAGAAATGTAGTGATACAAAAGCATGTGAGATAATTTTACTATTTTTATATATGGTGCGGATTTATAGCAAATAGAATTACTACATTGTAATATTATTCATGGATAACCAAATTTCGAATTGGAAAGTTTTGATTTTAGTGTTTTGGAGATATCGATTGATTCTCAACAAAGTACCTAAATATTAACAATCTTGGCACACATTCTATACATATTATGTGAAAAAATTTATAATTTTTTTTGAGAAAGGTTTTTAGGGCGTTTGGAACAATTTTTTAAGTTTAATTTGAATTTAACATTTTATAAAAATTATACTTAATATTATAATTATCTAATGAAAAATATTACATAAGTATAGCCCTCCACACTAACCTTTCATAATAAATGTAATCTAAATACCCCTTAATATTTTAAAAATATTAAAAATGTAATCTAATATTTTTACATTACAAGCTAATATTAAATTTTCTTTAAGAAAATCTTAGTTTAAAATAAATAAACATTATATTCATAATAGCTTCTTTAAGTATGATAAATATTTAATATATTAAGGAGATGTAAAATGTAAACACGAACCTAGCACAAGACTGGTGAACAAAATAAAAAGAGTAACGCAAGTCGAAATCGTGTTTAACAGTCTTATGTTATGTTTGTCCTAAATCTTGTACAAATTCATTTGATTTTGTTAGAGAATGTTGGAGGAAGTGTGTTTCCTCGTATTGCTCGAACTTGATTCTTTATTTTTCTAATAATAAGGAGCTAAACTCCGTTTCTTCACCAAAAAAACTTTTTTGTACAAATATAATTATTTGTATTACATTTTACCATATAATATGTTCAATTTCATGCATTTGGGTATTGTGATTAAATTATGGATAATTTTGAGTTAGAATAAAATTAGAATCTGTTGATAGTTTATTGAGCTTAACCAAAAGAGTTATGTTGTTTGTCCGGAGTGTTGTGGTTGAGTAGTAAAAGACGACATCAGAGTGATAACATACATATTCGCGGGTATGATTCTTCCAACACTAAGTCTCAAAAAATTTTCGGATATTCCTACACGAATATGGATCTATGCTTTCAGCCCATTTAATCACCTAAATGCGAAGATGTATTTATGGGCTGCACACTCTAAAAAAATAGCTTAAACCCTTTCCATAAGACTTGCGAACTCCTAAAGTACCAAAGAAAAAAAAAATTTGTTTGTTCTTGTTTCGGACAACAGCAGCCATCAACTTGGATTTGTAACCACACTTTTTTTTGTATCAAATGTTAGATCTTATATTTATACCGTTTTCGACTTTTTGACAGAATACAAAGACAACAAAGAAAACATAAGAAATCAAAATTATAGAAACTACGGAAAACACATAACAACAAACTGAGAAAGCGAAAGAGAAGCCAAGACCGGGCAAAATCTTCCAATGTAGATAGATGCCACGAACGACTTGGTCCAAGAGATAGCCCTCGATGCTCGGACTAGACGCCTAGCAGTAAAGAGGAATACGTGAGACACCTGAGCAAGCACTACTGGGCCCACTAACCTGCCAAACACAATCTTCTCTAGGCAGACACGGTAAAACAAAACTAAGCGGAGTCATAGTCGAAGGAAACAACAACAAGATCCCTGAATCAGCACGAACCAGACCGGGAACAAACCACCGTACCACCGAAACTAGAGAGACTCTAAACTACACCGGAGACGACCTAGAGGAAACACTACCTAGCCCCAGTTGTTCTCGTACTGAGAACTAGGCGGAAACGAACTAGAGCAAAACGAGAGAAAAAAGAGAAATAACCTGACCAAATTTCCAACGAGAGAGGTGGAAGAGGCGGCAGACGGAGGTAATGCAGATGCAGAGACAGATCTACACCTGACAACACACGGAGAGGAGACAGTTCCAGCGAGCCTTAGTTCGGCCAGACCAACCTCGATAGGATGGTGGAGAATCGGAGTCACCAGAGAAGCCAAATCCGCCAACGAGGACATGGCGAGGCAACTGGTGAAAACTACATGGCAAGCCGTCCTCAAGCGAGTCAGGGGAAGAGAAAACCTGCGACACCGCCCATAGTACTCAGCGGAATAGCTTGGAGCGTGTGAGAAGGAGGAAGAAGGAGAGGAAAGGCATAGGGAGAAGAGGAGACACCGGGGGTCCCTTTATTGGTGGCGGTAAGGAGCAGTGGCTGCCGAAAAGAAAAATCGAAGCATCACTGTTGAAATTGTAAGAAGGAAGAAAGAAAAAAGCGATATCGCAGAGACAGAAAAAGTTTCCCTCCTGGTTAAGATTCTTATTTGTAACCACACTTGTAAATGTACTTATATGATCTTTTGACTAAGGCAAAACCAAGATCTTCCCCTGATCTGAAAACAGCTTCGAAGCAATGCCTACATTTCATACCTTTTGGATCTTAAAATCGATTTTCTGATAAAGTTGAATTACATTTAGAATGCAATGAATGTTATAAGAACTGAAAGAACTTCAACTTCATCATCAGTAACGGAAACAGAAGAAGGAATCCATACAGCTGTATTGAAAATGTGACCCGTTACAACCAATGAACTAAACTAAGATTTCACTGATTCCTCTGTTTTTTTTTCATTTAATAAATCAAAATCTGTTAGATAATTTTACTTTTGTCAATGGTTGTGAGATTCGTCCCATCAATAAAACGTGAGAGAAGAATCTACCTTATTTCTTTGTAATTTTTTTTTATTATAAAAGAGAGAGTATCTAGTTCCTTATATCTCCTTTTGGCGGTTCTATTCTGTCATTCCAAACAAACAAAATGGTTTTTTCTTCTTTTTATCGAAAAATATTTATTTTGAAATTGCTTCTTCATTTTTTTTTTCTCTAAAAATTTAAAATCCGATTCTACATATTACGTGGTTCTGGAATCCTAAAAACAGAAAAGAATAACAAAATGCAAATTTTGTAGAAAAGAGGAGTTGGTAATATTCTCAATTTTTTTTTCTTTTAAAAATTTTCATTTCAGGTTCTTGAGAACATTATTGTAGCTTTAATTAAATAAACTATTTATTGCAAAAAAAATTAAGATTCGAGAAGAAAAGAATCCTTCCGTCTTCTACTTCCTTTCTTCTAAGTTGATATTCTCTGTTTCTTCTTCTTCAAACGCAGTAGTAACTAACTGAGCTCACGAACAGGTTTAACGTCTCTGCCTTATTTTTCCTCATTCCTCTAGAATATTTGCAGTTTCGTATTGATGTTTATATCGTCTCCTCAGTTTTCAGATCTCTACGAGAAATCACTACTGAATTCTTCTGTTTTATTCTTCGTAGCTCGTATGATTTTTGACAACATTAGTGACGAACATGCCAATCAGAAATCTCGGTTGCTTAAATATCGGGTTTATTCCATACTGTGCATCGTTGATTTTGCCAAATTTGTTCCTGTTTAATTGTATTTCCTTTCTCTTGTGAACTATTGCTATTTCCTCTTATCTTCTTTGCTTTATATTCGATGAGTTTGAGTAACCAAACATATTTAGCCTATATTTGTGGAGAATTCCTGAACTTCAACCTTTAATTATTGTGTTTGCCTCAGTTTGAGGTGGAACTAAAGCATGCGATGTTCTCAATTACCTCTGAGAGTTCAATAATCAAAAGGAACTTGATGTTTAATTGAAGCATCTATTGCGTAAGAGTTTTGAGTATCTATTATAGGTACATGCCATTGATTGATTCAGCTGAGTCTCTGTTTATATATGTTAATTGATTCTTAAATTGTATGTATATTTGCGCCATTATTGTCGCATGTCAGTGATTGTTAGTTACCATACTAGTTTAGCTAGATGATATCAGGCGTGTATTTTACAGCCTTTCTCAGTTTTTTTTTCCTTAATTTTAATTTTGATGTTTGACAATTTTGTTCATGAAGTGCAATATAATATTTACAGGTAATCAGTGTTTTTGTTTCTCGGGTACGGGCAACATGCAGAAGGAAAATACTGGTGATTCTCCATCAGCACCTACCACTCGTGTTCGACATCGGAAGCGAAATAGTGATGTATGTTTGCTCCTATTCTAATTGTCAAGTAGACTGTCTATATAGTTTAGTGTTAAGATTGTGTGGTCCTTTTAATGGATGTGATTGTAGAAACTATTCTAGGAGTAAATAGTTTTTTTGGTTGAGTATACAATCAGTTTTCTGGCTTTTAGGTTGGTGCAGGGGGAGGCAAAACAAATGGAAGCCATTTACTTGTCAATGACAGTAAAAAATACAAATCGTTTCTGGTTCGAGCGTACTCCACTGTCTGGATGATAGGTGGTTTTGCTCTTATAGTTTACCTGGGTCATCTCTACATTACAGCCATGGTGGTTGTTATCCAGATTTTCATGGCACGAGAACTTTTCAATTTGCTAAGAAAAACTCATGAAGATAAACAGCTCCCTGGATTTAGATTACTGAACTGGTAATCACACTTGCTCACTTCTCCTCACCTTTCGAGTTTCTATATCTTTTGCGTTTATGTGAATGATGCTGAATTGTGTTAAAGAAGTAGCTGGTAGTTTTTGTACTTTCACATATGTTGAAACAATTTTGCTTTTGACATTTTTTGCCTTATTATCCAATTTATGCAGGCACTTCTTTTTCACAGCAATGCTCTTTGTATATGGTCGAATACTTAGTCAACGGCTAGTCAACACTGTGACTCCAGACAAAGTCCTATATCGACTGGTTACCAGCCTCATCAAATACCACATGGCAATATGTTACTCCTTGTATATATCTGGTTAGTTATTTTATGACCTTTGAATTTGACTCTTTTCTTTGAGCAACAATAATTTACATAATATCTCTCTTTTTCTGCTGAGAACTATAGGCTTTGTTTGGTTTATTCTGACGTTGAAAAAGAAGATGTATAAATATCAATTTAGCCAATATGCATGGACGCATATGATCTTAATTGTGGTGTTTACTCAGTCCTCATTCACCGTTGCCAACATCTTTGAAGGAATCTTCTGGTAATCACAGATACCATATATCATTTGGCTATGACCTGACTCAATGTTTATTTCGAGAATATATGGGTTTTCTTTTTAAAAATATTTGTAAGTCTATTACTTAATATGTTGGTTTCTGGTGCAGGTTTCTTCTTCCCGCATCACTTATTGTCATCAACGACATATTTGCATATATATGTGGATTTTTCTTTGGAAGAACACCCTTGATCAAGTTATCACCAAAGAAAACATGGGAGGGTTTCATAGGAGCTTCTATTACCACAATGATTTCTGCATTCCTGGTTAGCTTGTTTTAGTGGCTAATTAGTATATGATTCTATATGAGCAGTAAATAGTTAACAATTAGGCTTATTCCTGCAGCTTGCAAATATAATGGGTCGATTCCTGTGGCTCACATGTCCCAGAGAGGTACTTGGACGTTTTAGCCATGTTCTGACTTCTTTTCATCACAGAGCAGTAGTAATAATTCAGTTACCAATAAAACAGGATCTATCGACTGGCTGGCTCCGCTGTGACCCCGGTCCATTGTTCAAGCAAGAGATACATGCTTTACCAGGATGGATTTCTGATTGGGTAAAGGCTGGAATTGAACTGTACAATACTAAATAAACGTAAAATACTATTGCTTCTAAACAAGAGACGCTTACTCTGCAGCTCCATTGGAAAGAAATTTCCATTCTACCAGTTCAATGGCATGCACTATGTCTTGGATTGTTCGCCTCTATAATAGCACCTTTTGGTGGCTTCTTTGCCAGTGGTTTCAAAAGAGCTTTCAAAGTCAAGGTGGGTTTCAGATGGTATTTAGTACAAGCCGCAAATATCTATAAAAACATCGATTCACTGTTGAATTCTCCAACATTCAGGATTTTGGTGATAGTATTCCCGGGCATGGCGGAATCACAGATAGAATGGATTGTCAGGTATATATGGGCGCATTGACTTCAATACCGTCTCCTTAGTTCCTTCTAACATTAGCATATTTTAACTCTTGGGTTCACAGAAGTACTTGATATATATATATATATATATGTCTGATATATGATATTGTCTTTGGGGTTTGTAGATGGTGATGGCTGTTTTTGCATATATATATCATCAATCGTTTGTTGTACCTGAAAGCCTCTCTGTGGATAAGCTCTTGGACCAGGTAAGTTCACTGTTAAAGAACCAAAAAACTTGCAAAGATCTTAAGCACAACATTCCAGAAAACTAGTGACAATTCTAGTGATGTGGCATTAAGATCTCTTGTTTACACATTACAGATAATCACAAGCCTGACATTGGAGGAACAACAAGCTCTATTCATGAAGCTTGGCCAAATGTTGCAGGAAAATGTCATTGGATCTTAAATCATCACTCTGCATTGTACCATCTTACTCTTTTTCTGTGTTACCAAAATGTCAGAAATAATTGGATGATATAGAAGAAAAAAAAGAGAGGAACAGCATCGTAAGTTGGTTGTGTTCGTTTGTGTGTGCCACTTTGGTTTAGCCTCTGTATAGTAAATAGAATGCATTTAATGAAAGAAAAAGAAGATCACGTTTATTTCAATTTGACTGAATTTTTTCAGTATCTTTTTCTTTTGAATCAAATTTTAGACCTTAGGCCAAAGTTTCTGGACCTGACTTGCAGAAAAATAAAAAACATATGGTACCAGTTACAGTTTAGGAAGAAGAAAGTGGTCAAATTAAGATGACAACAACAGAAGAATAACAAGAGCTTCTCAGCAAGTTAAAAATCAATTCTTCTGAAGAGATCATACTCGGTAACTAATACAAAAGGTAAAAAAAAATTCTAGACTGTATCTAGAGAGTTTCACTTCCAAAAAATAAAATAAGAAACTGAGGTCGAAATTCTGACAAAACGATGAACAAAAACTATATTTATGATCTTCTTCTGGGCTACTTTTGTCCCCCATTTTCTTCTCATTGCGTCTTTGGCTTCTCGATCTTGACATAAGGAAGAACTCCCAGAAAGTATTTCACCTTTGGATTCCATTCACGTTGCTGAGCTCGACAGAACATCAAGAACGTATTTGCAAAATATGAGTTGAAACTCATGAACACATGCCATAGAGCATGCCCCTGAGGATTCACAGGCCACTGAGATATCGTCTTGCAGAAAACACGGTCACAGAACCAGCAGACACTTCCCACTAGAATCGTAGCAACATACCATTTTGCAATCCTTTTGGCTGCGGTATCCTCTGTGTGAATGTAGTACTTGTACATCCGAGGGATGCACAGAAGACAAAGGATCACGTAGTGGACCTTGAAACCGATGCCAAACCGGAGGAATGCATGGACTACGGCAAAGATAGCACCATAGAGGAAGAGAAAAGTGGGCATCGTGCTTCGATAATGCCAGTCTGGTGAGTAAAGGATGTACATGTAAAGAAGTATCTCCCACACCATTGGTGTTTCATCACTCTGTTGTTGCCTGCTCGAACCAAGATACATAAATCAAATAATACAAAATTTGGAAAATAAATCTACTAACAAACTAGAAACTTGTTGCATCAATCAAACAGCTACCACAAGTAAGTCATGAAGGAATCTAAATGCCCATCACAGTCAGGAGACCTAGAATGAAAGTGAAACTGACGAGTACTTACACGTGTTGCAAAGTGGCATGATAGAGCATGCTGCCGATAGCAAGTATCATATTGGATATGTGAAGAATGCTAAACCTCTTCTCAAACCGTTGCCTCAACGCATTGACAAGACCAATGAGAGCCAATAGGATTCCAGGGACATTGGATATTGTGTTATAGAACTCTGCAATGTACGATGAATAATCGTAGTTGTTCTCACAACACTCAATAGTAGAAGTCACGGGACCCCAAAAGCTTGATATCCCATCTGCCATTTCTATCCTCTCAGAATAATTCTACTCCTTAGTGAACTCCTGTAGACTACTAGAACAAAAAAAAGGCACAGATGCAAAACTATCAAAAACCATCTGAAACGACCAAACAGAAAAGGCAATACTTCATCCAAAGTGCACGAAACACCATTAAAAACAAAAAAACATTTTGATTCATTCATGAAATGGCATAATGCAAAAGAAAGACGAAGAACCTATGTGCTAGTTAGCTTTATTAAGTATTAGAAACACCAAGACTTCAAGAAAACCGAAAAGGAGAAGCCAAGTAACTAAACACTTTGCTTGCAGAAAGAAGCAACATACCATAATAAGTATAAACAAATGATTAAACAAACCAACACGCTAATGGTGCCACTTAACATTCTAAACTATTCCTATAATATGTATCAAGACATTGGAAATTTAAAAACAAAACACCTTTACAACAATGTACAGATATGATGAATACCTTCGATTCATCACCAACAGAAACCAGATATCTTACTCAGAGAATTTGAATCAATCAATTACTGAAACATCAAATTCAAAATCTAAAACAATGAATCTGGGTCACATGAAAAAATCCATATTAATNATTCCCCCCCCCCCCCCCCTCATTAATGGCTGCTCAGGTCAAAACCAAGGGGAATCCCAAAGGAATTATCAGATCCACGACGTCAAAGATATGAAAAATCGTTGATCTGCAAACGAAAAGTCGAAGAGGATCTAGCACGAAACAAAATTCGATACAGATGAACAGTAAGGGAGCAAAGAACAAACCGTTTTCTAGCGACGCAAAAAAAAAAAAGGGTAAAAGAGATCTATCTCTCTCCTTCACGGCGTCTCTAAACCCGGAGCCTTAACAAACTCCAGCCATGAGAGATCGACAGAAATCAGATCGGAACAAATCTTCAGCGAGTGAAAACGAACTTTTCTCTATAGCTATCTCTCCTCTCAATCTGCCGATCCTTTCTTCTTCTTCTCTTCTACCTTTTTCGAGTTTCGGCAATTTGGAGGGCAGTTTCGTCTTTTAAGATGCCGTGATTCTGAATTAAAAGTAAAATAGAATTAAAAACCTAAGAGCGCCGCACGCTGACAAGTGACAACAGCAGCCGTCGACATGGAATGGTAAAATGGTAATTCAGATCATTGTTCTTACTATTTCTTAATACAGATTATCAACGACTACATTAGGCATTGTAACTTTATCAACGAATCATTGAGGGTGACTACAAAATGTTTTTATTGTATATATCTACACTAATACATGCTAACCCAACTAATCCAACATAAACACATCTGAAAGGTTGTGAAAAACAAAACCGTTTGCAAAATAAACTTTTAAATGATGAAATTGCAAGTTAAACTCACGAAATAAAATGTAATCTGCAATATAAGCCTCAAAATTAACTAACTTATATTAATCACAGAAATCAAAATTCTACCTTTTATATTGTATTTTTTTCACCAATTATTGTTGTTTTTACTTATATTATTCAGTGATTATATATTTTACTTGTTATACCTTGTACAAAAATATTTCATTTACGTATGTTAAAATAGAAATCACAATCCATTATAAAATTACTAGTTTTGTCATAAAATATTCATGACACATCAAAGAAATATATATTACATTATTCCAAACTTTAAAAAGAAATGAGAAAAACACATTGTATTTTTCATAGTCTATTTTGTTCCAAAATGACAGACAATACATTTTCATATTTTCGATTTGCCACGGCCACGTATAATTGTTAACATTCGACGTTCTCTAACTCGATATAGAGTGTTTGATAAGATTGTATTATTGTTTGTATGAATCACAGACCTACCAACATAAATGTAGTCGTCATTGGCTAAAGAATTGTCGAAAATACCAAAGCCTTCATGTAGAGAACAACACATACCACATCTAGATGTATTGGACATGTGTCATACATAGGCTCTTGTTTTGGGAGAGTTGGCTGTGAATATGATGTATTTTCGGTGTAAATTTTGTGGGATCTTCCTCTAAGTCGTCTTGGAAATGCAGATAAAAGAGATGGAAGATCTTCGTTTACTTGGCTTTGTGAACTAAGCAAAAGAGGGTTATTGGAGTTGCTGCTTGTTTTCTTGGCTTACCACGTATTCCTTTAGGTAGTTTAGGCTGAGGATTATTCTTACAATAACCTTTTGTTGTGTCCTTCTTCTCCACATTTGCTACATTGTTGAATAAACATAACAATGGCATCAACTTATAACTTACATAACAAGAACCAACATAACAAACGATAAAACGAAAAGAAAAGAAAACTAATAACTCATGGTCTACCTGGAGGTTTCTTGTAAAGAGGTGGCTGCACTCTAAATCTGTTGTTATCTTCCATAAATTCATACAAGAGTTGGAGTAAACCAGTCTAGCACGTTCTCAACTTCTCTACGGTGAACCAATGAGATACAAGAATTGTAGGATCTTGATCAGCATTCCTTTTTAGTCGCAAAGCAGACATAATATGGTAGCACGAAATGCCACTAATCAAGTACATCCTACAACTACATAAAATATCACCCTGCATGTGTACCAAAGAACTTTCAATATGCATATTAGTCTTGTAGTTATATAATGCTACCTTATATCTTCCGAATCCACAGTTTAAAGGTCTTCAATTTTTTGCTAAATCAATATGTTGCTCCATCAAAGCTTTCGATTTAGGGGTATAGCCTAAGTTTAATTTGAATGCTTCAACTCGGTTCTTCTCATTACTAACCATGACCTTTTTTCTTATGTCTTCTAGCATCTCAATAATTGGTCTGGTTCTTGCAATCAGGATAGCTACATTGAATGATTCTCCTAGATTATTTTCCACAACATCACACTTGGAATATCCTGTGAAAAAATGCTCTGCAAATTACAAAACAACAAGTAAGCATCAAACTGATCAGACAATTACAATTAAAGAGAACAAAACTGATCATACCTTGACCATGGACAGAAAATAGAAATCTTCAACTAATTATATACAGTAATGGAATAGGCCTTTAGGTTTTGCATTTTCCTATCAAACTGTTCTGGGTAATAAGAATCTGCAGCTGCCCAAAACAAGTCTTCAAACTCTGCTCCAACATATTTCTTCTTCCAGTTTGCGTGTACATATCTAGCACAAAGTATGTGCTCAGCAAAAGGCAACACAACTCTAACGGCTGCAATTAATCCTTTTTGTCGGTCACTAGCTATAGTTATACCGTTGCATTGATTAAGCCCTAAGTCATCTACCAAATGTCCAAGAAACCATAATCAATTTTCTATGTTCTCATAATCAACAATTCTCCAAGCAACAGGAAACATTTGGTCTTTTGGATCTCTGCCACATACAACTAGAAGTATCCCTATCATTTTTCATTTTAAGAAAGTTCCATCAAGATGTAGTATTCTTAAACATGCTCTTTTCTAACCTTTTTCAGAGCTTCGAAGCATACATAAAACTTGTGGAATCTTGTGTCTCTTATCTCACACTCAACCGTTGATCCTGGATTGCTTCTCTAATCAAATATTCTAGCAAAAGACACGGCTTGCTCTTCATCGAATATCTATAGGCATTTTAGTCGTGTCATCTCACAAACTCTCCAAGACACATTAATATTTCGCCTAAAAAGTTACTCTTGGAGCTGAGTAGCTGATAACTCTGGATTTAGCCTAAATTCAACAGTGACATTTTTCACTGCCAAGTGCAAGTATGCTCATTGTTTAGAGACCTGATCACCACTCTACTACTGTTGCGTTTAATCGATGCTGAAATTCTCTAAGGGCATTTTTCTCTGAGCAAATAGCAACAACACGTCTTGAATTTGATTTCTTATATTTGATATCTCCCCTTTCTTTTACAGCATATCAACTAACTGCTTTCTTAAATAATTGAATTGTATTATACTCATTTTCAAGCTTAAACTTCCCAAGCTTGCTCTCATCAACTTCAATGTGTGCATCATCACTATCACTTCCTATACCACACACCTCATATATATCATCACTATCATTCTCATCATTAGAACTAACTCTACCACTACCACCACCATTCTCCTCATGATCACCTAAATTCAAAATGTTATCATCAGATAAATATCCAAAATCATTTACTCTTCTACCTATGTATGAATCATCCTCACGGACAACATATAAGGTTACTGCACTTTTTTGGATTGCATGTTACATTAATTTCTGTTTGGCCTCTTTATTATTCAAGTCTTACACTCTATACATGGGTCAAATCCGCCCACCCATGAAACTGGGTCTTCTACTCGGATTTGTAAAACTTTTTCTTATCCTTCAACATATTAAAAGATGAAACAAAAGTGGTAAATCATGAATCCCAAAATTCCCGTTTTCAAACTTTTCATTCTCTCTTCTATTCGTAAAATCAAGAAAAATAACTCGATTTTCAATCTCAAACCTACCTTAATCCAATGGCTAAGACTCGATGGAATGTATTTAGTAGGAGAAATAAGACTCTGCTATGGGATGAATCACTGGAAGAATCATGTAAGAAAAGGATGAAGAAACTATGGTTGAAGAGAATATTTCTCAATTTGTTACTGATGAGAGCTATGGAGAAGAAGGAAAATAAAAGGTAAAGGAAAATAGAAAAAAGACGATGAAGGAAAATATGAAAGAGTTGAATTTGAAAAAGACGATAAAAAGAAGTAGAAGAAGTGAAAGAAGTGATGCAAAATACTGTAGAAAGGCTTGCTTATTATTGATTAGAACAAAGTTATATATAGTTACATTGAGACTTGAAGATCAAGCCTAAGAGAATATTCGCAAAATATGATATCTAAGATAATAGGTAAATATCCTATTCTCTAACACTTCCCCTCAAGTTGGAGCGTGTAAGTCTAGAACACCCAACATAGAACGAAGACAAGAAAATTGATCTCTATTGAGTGCCTTAGTAAATATATACGCTGGTTGGTTGTGTGTAGAAACATAAGCTGTGGCTATATTGCCAGAAATGATTTCATCACAAACAAAGTGATAATTTCCCTCGATATGCTTCGTACGTTCATGGAAAATAGGATTTGCAGCTATGTGTAATGCTGCTTGACTATCACAATATAAGCGCATAGGTTGAGAATGTGAAATACCAAGGAACTCTAAAACTTCTTTTGTCCAAAGCATTTTTGTACATGCCATACTCATGGCTTGATATTCGATCTCAGCCGATTATAATAAAACCCGAGATTATTTTTCGTCTTCCAATGCACGGGTGAGTCTCCAAGTTGCACAATGTAACAAGTTAAAGAGCGATAAATCTTCGGACAAGTATTAAAATCAGAGTCACAAAACACATTGATTTGTAAAGATGAACGAGAAGAGAAAACAAGACCTTGTCCGGGTGCATTTTTTAGATAGCGCACAAGTCATTGGGCGGCATTCCAATGATCAATAAGAAGTGCTTGCATAGATTGACCCAGAATATTCACTGCATAACTTATTTCCAGACGAGTATGCGTGAATTAGACTAGACGTCCTATTAACCTTCGATATTGATCCGGAGCTGAATATGGTTCGCTTGTTGAAGATAGTAATTGATGATTATGTTCTAATGGAGTATCAACAAGACGAGCGTGTGCGAGACCGCATTCATCAATGATATCGAGGTAGTATTTCTGTTGAGAAAGATAAATACCACCTGGACCACGCACAACTTCGAGACCAAGGAAATACTTCAATAACTAAGATCCTTCATCTTAAAACATCAACATAAGTAGGCTTCAAAGGAAGCGATAACCGAAGAATCACAGCCTGAAATGATTAAATCATCTACATAGACGAGAACATGTATAACGACATTCCCACGTGTATAAGCAAACAACGAATTATTCTTGTGTGAGCGAAAAAAGCCATAATCACGTAAGGATGAAGAAAGTTTAGAGAACCAGCATCTAGGATACTGTCATAGACCATAAATAGATTTCTTGAGCTTGCAAACAAGAGACAGATTATCAGGAAAGAATCCTGGCGATGGTTTCATGTAAATATCCTCGTTAAGATCACCATGCAGGAATGCATTATGAACATTCATCTGATGGAGCTCCCTATTTTTAACAGCTGCAACACCAAGCAACACACGAATAGTTTGCATCTTCGCTATCAGAGCAAAAGTGACCGAAAAGTCTACACCTTCTTTTTGATGATTACCAAGAGCAACCAAACGTGTTTTATGCCTCTCAAGTGTACCATCAGAGTTAAACTTTACCGATATACCCATTTACAACCGATGGCCTTAATGCCTGAAGGTATTGGTTCCAAACTCCATGATTCGTTCAGCTCCAAAGCATCAATTTGTTTCCTCATTGCTTCTCGCAATTCAAGTAATTGAACAGCTTGTTTATAAGTTACAGCTTCATCAACCATATCACGGCTACAAGAAAACATTGATGCGCTGAGCTAAACTTATCACATGAGACATAGAGTGTTATACGATAAAAAGTTGTACCTGAAGATGCCGTTGGAGAGCCAAGTGCGAGAGAGATTAGGGTTTGGTCTCGATGAGCAGAATATGTGACATAAGGTGCAAGGCGAACTGATGGATTTTTAACTCTGATACCATGACCAAGTGGTTCAGTTCCCACATCAAAGCACTCATTCTCATCGGCAACGGGTGTATCATGAGCTGGTGACACGGCAATAACAACATCAGTACTCGGAATTGGCGATAATAATGTATTGGAAGATCCCGGTGAAGTTATTATGGAAGGGGATCTCCCCTTGTCTTCCAACATAGTAGGTTATGAGTCACAAATCTCAGCATCCTCTAATAAGACCATTGGAAGAATAGAACCTGAAGTCGTATCTAGCAATGTGGAAGACAATGGAAAAACTGTCTCTTGGAACACTACATCACGAGATGTGAAGAAATCCTCATTATCAATGTCATACACCGTCCAACTTTTTTGGTTGTGAGGATAACCCATAAATAAACATTTACGGCTTCGCTCTCTAAACTTATGAGTATGAGCGGAATGTCATTTAGCAAAGCATAGTGATCCGAAAACACGAAGATGGCTATACAAGGGAGGTTTTGAATGAAAAAGCTCATAAGGATTACGACCTTCTAGCAGCGGAGTAGGAGTACAGTTAATCAAATAAAATGCAGTAAGTACACTTTTTCCCCAGAACTTTGTAGGAAATTTGGCGTGAAAGATAAGTGCTCTAGCAACGTTGAGAATGTGTCTATGTTTCCTTTCTACTCGCCTATTTTGTTGAGGTGTGTATACACAAGAGGTGTGATGTTGAATCACATGTTCCTTAAAGAATCCTCGAAGACTCAAGAATTCACTCCCATTGTCACTTCTAACAGTGTGTACAACTTTGCCGAATTGTCTAGAAGCCATAGTGATGAATCATTTAAGAATCATAGCTGCTTCCAATTTTGCTAACATTAAGGAAACTCATACGTCTCGAGAGTAATCATCTACGATAGTAAGAAAATAATGAGCACCAGATGACGAGGCAAGCTTATATGGTCCCCATATGTCACAGTGTATAAACTCGATTCTGCTTTATTAATACTATCAAGAAAAACATTACGTGATTGTTTTGCTTGAATACAAACTTTGCAGAAACTATGACTATTATTACTCTTATTCTTGAAACCTGGAAAGTAGATAAAAAAATTAGATAAAACTCCATCAGATGGATGTCCCAATCGCTCATGCCAACGAGTCTTGCTAATGTGTGTAACTTGATTGACCTTTGCGGAGACTGCTACACAAAAATGATAGACTCCGTCTCTCTCTTCATCGGCTCCAATCAGCATCTTTGAAGTGTGTATAACACAATATTTTTCAGTGAATAAAGCATAGCAAGAATGTTCATGAAGCAAATGAGCCAAAGCTATGAGTGTGCATGATAAATCGGGAACATATAAAACACGAGTAAGCTTGAATTCATCGCCAAGTAACATGGTCCCTTCCTTAGTAGCAAAAGTATGCTTCTCGTCGGGAAGAACAATCACAGAACGAGGAATATCATGAATATCCACGAGAAGATCATCATCACCAGTCATGTGATGTGATGCACCAAAGTCTAGAAGAAATTCAACACTTTACCGGAGAGCTTGTCGTGTGGTTGAGTATAAGATTGTTCGGACTTGAGTAGATTGACAATCGCGGACCAAGTTTCAGTACTTACACCCGGGATGGCTGAAACCTCACCGATTGGAACTTGGGCATTGTTGGGCCGAGGAGTAGATGAGCTACAACCACGTCCACGTCCTCTGTTATACCCACGCCCAGGACCTCGTGTGTTTTCACCACATGATCCACCTCGAGTATCACCGTATTTTTCAATCCAATAATTGGGTAGTCCATGGAGTTCGAAGCATGTCTCAAGCGAGTGATTTGTACGACCACATTTCGTACAAGGACCTTGACTCTGGTGAGTAGCTGAAGCTATTGTGGTTATTTTAACCGCAAACCCGAGGGCATCAATTTGTTCTTCTTAACGGTGAACAACACTTAGGTGTCTTTCTTTAGCAACAACCTCCGAGTAAACATGATCTAATGTCATGTCGGTGTCACGATTTAAGCGAC
Source organism: Lepidium aucheri (assembly GCA_900406435.1). Lineage (NCBI taxonomy): Eukaryota > Viridiplantae > Streptophyta > Magnoliopsida > Brassicales > Brassicaceae > Lepidium > Lepidium aucheri. Next base: position 55,681 of record OVBA01000118.1, on the reverse strand, counting down.
TAAGTATATTAGTCAGTCTAGTACCAAAACAAGAAGAGTCCAACCCCATGAGGAATTGGTGAATGCATTCGAGATCACGACAACACTCTTGTTTGATACATTGAGAGCATGAAGAAGTTTTGCAGTAGTAGTCGATAAGTGGCTCGAAATCATCTAGGTCATCCCACATAACTTTTATCTTTCCAAAATAATCAGCAACACTCTTTCCATCTTGAACACAAGAGGAGATACATGACTTGATTTGGTGAACTCTTGAAGCATTGTCGGTGGAGAAGCGGGTCTTTAGATTGTCCCATAGAACCTTAGCGTTATTGAAAAACGAGATCACCTTTTGAACCTTAGGATCAAGGTTAGCATAAAGCCAACCACACAACATAGAGTTAAGCTGAATCCACCTAGAAAGATCAGGGGAATCATCTGCATGTTTGGTTAGGGTGTTGTCAATGGACCCTAGCTTGGATTTAGCAGTAAGATTGTTGTGTGCTATCTTAGCCCATTTTTCATAGTTGTCACCATCGAGTAGAAAAAGAGTAATCACATGATGAGGTTGATCACTAGTAGATAGGTAGTATGGAGAAGATGTTATGGACTCTTTGGGTGTAGAAGGTAATTTGGGCGCCATTGATTTGAAGTAGGCAGGTTTGTTTAGGGAGAAAAATTTGACGGCTAGGTTTTTAGAAAAATTAGGTTTAGATCGATTTTGGCTCTGATACCATGCCAAATTGTGTAGAAAAGCTTGCTTATTATTGATTAGAACAAAGGTATATATCTTATATATTAAAGCGGGAGACACTTTCATTTTAACCGTGCTATAAACTTTAGGATAAAATTAACATATGGTTTGTCACAACTTTAAAAATAGGCATAAGGTAGGTTTTGTTATATATTTATATATAAAATTTTAAAACCAATAAATCTTTAAAAAAATCAATAAACAAAAAAATAAAATTGATATAAATATATCGGTTACAAATTCGCTTCTTGATTTGATTTTACCGGTATATAGATTTAGAACACATTCTAGTATTTTTTGCCGTGTTCGGTTCATCTAATTCTGTATTTTGGTTATTTTAGTTTAAGACATAATATATTTTTATTTTTTGAATATAGTTTGGTACGGTATAAATTGAGTTCGTATTTGAGTATCTTATTATATAAAGAAGGGTTTCTCAAAGTTAGTAATTAATAGTATTCTTCCACGTGTCAAATCCAACGATCATAAAATTTTCGGTGATATATTTAAAATAATTAAAAAATAAAAGTTAATTATAACTATATCACAAAATATCTTATTATATATAGAAGGGTTTCTCAAAGTTAGTATTTAATAGAATTCTTCCACGTGTCATATCCAACGATCATAAAATTTTCGGTGATATATTTAAAATAATTAAAAAAATAAAAGATAATTATGACTATATCACAAAATATTTATATCTATTTGAAATCCTATTAAATGAAGGAATTAAATTCTAACATAAAAAATCTTATTATATAAAATTAGGTTTCATTAGTATCTTATTATATACAGAAGGGTTTATCAGATTTAATAATTAACAGGATTATTCTACGTGTTGAATTCAATGATCATAAATTTTTTTGTGATATATATAAAAATTCTAAAAATATTATTATATAAAAAAGGATTTCTCAAAGTTAGTAATTAACAATATTCTTCCACATGTCAAATCCAACGATCATAAAAATTTTGGTGATATGTTTAATTTTTTTTAAAAAAATAAGATAATCATAACTATATCACAAAATATTTATATCTATTTGGAATTTTATTATATGAAGGAATCGAATCCTAACAAAAAAAGGAATCCGATTATATAAAACCAAGTTTCAAAAATTAGTAATCATTAAGATTCTTAAATATTATCTAAAATATAATATGTACTAGATATGGACCCGTGCATCTGAAATCTACACATATATATATATATATATACTTATTGTATTTTAGATAATATAAAAGAATCCCGTTGATTAGTAATTTTTGAGAATCAACTTTATATAATAGGATTTGAAACCCAATTTTATATACTATGATACTGTAAAATTTTGAATCATTGGATTTGACATGTGGAATAATCATGTTGATAACTAGTTTTTGCAACCTAACTTTATATAATATGATGTTGTAAGTGTTAGATTTGACATGTTTAAGAATTTAATTGAAGACTAACTTTTAAAACCCAACTTTGTATCATATGATATTGTAAAATATTAAATCGTTGGATTTGACATGTGGAAGCATCATGTTAATTAGAAACTTTTGAAACCCAACTTTATATAATAGTATTGGATTTGACATGTGGAATAATTTTGTTGATAACTAACTTTTGAAACCCAACTTTATATAATAGGACAGTGCATAATTTTGATAATTGGATTTGACATGTGGAATAATTCCGTTGAATGCTAACTTTAAAACCCGATTTTATATAATATGATACTGCAAAATTTTAAATTGTCAGATTCGACATGTGGAAGCATCTTGTTGATTAGAAACTTTTGAAACCCAACTTTATATAATAGTATTAGATTTGGCATGTAGAATAATTTTGTTGATAACTAACTTTTGAAATCCAACTTCATATAATAAGATATATAATAGGATACTATAAGATTTTGTTGAATTTGACATGTTGAATCATTCTATTGATTATAAAGATTTGAAGCCAACTCTATAATAGCATTTTATAGTTATGAAAAAAACATAATTATTTATAATCTTTCTTGACAGAAATAAAAAACTTTTTAAATATATTTTATTTTATTCTTAAAATATAATAACAAAATATTTCTGATCATTGGTTTTGGCACGTGGAAGAATCATGTTAATTAATAACTTTGAGAAATCATACTTTATATAATAGTTTATTTTATAATTAGTAAGAGAATATTTGAATTTATTTTTATTTTACATTTTTTTTGTGTTTGGATTGTAAACAAAGATAATATTTCTTGACGGAGATAAATATATTTTTAAAACTTATTTTAATTTTATTTTTAACATATAATTACGAAAAAATTGTGATCGGTGGATTTGACACGTGGGAGAAACTTTTTAATTAGTAACCTTGAGAACCATACTATATATAATAATTTTTTTAATATATAATTACGAAAACATTACTTACTTATTAGGTCTCTAAAAGTTTTCAAATATATTATGACATTGGCTGCATCAATAAACAAACACGTAAATAGTTAAAATAAGTGTTTATCAATATATACAAAAAATATAAGATCAGAACAATTACTTTTCTGTTGAAAACAAAAATATTTTTATTTTTAAAAAATTCAATTTCGATTGAATAATTTTTTTCAAGATTTGAAATATTTTCTGCTAAAATTTGATCTTTTAAAAAATATTTTAGTTATTTACAAAATAAAACGTAAATTATTGTTATTTAAAGAAAAAATATTTAAATTTTTTGAATTTCGTTTCTAAATTATATTTTTTCTTAAAAATTGTTCTAGATATTGATATTTAGTAATACAAATTTTGTTAGGTTAATAACTATTTTAATTTTTTAATCTTAGTTTCCTTTTTAGATAATTTTTTCTCTTATAAAATATCTATGATTATAATAAAACTAGAATTATTGAGAGATAAAGAGAAATTTATAATGTGTTTTTCTTATTTTTATTGTAAGAATATTTGTTTAAAGAATATACATACATTAAATTTTACATTGTTTCTTTTGATAATTATATCTTCTTATGATTTTATCTTTAAGAATATAAAAATATTTTTACATAAAATTTGTTTTAATTATTTTTAAATATAATATTATTAAGTTTTATACTTAGTATAAATTAAATATTTATGAATACTTTAGTTTTAGATTATAAATAAAAATAAAGTTTTACAATTACTTTTATATTAGAATCATGGATAAATATTTTGTGACAAAAATATATATTTGGAAAATTTTATTTTAAAGTATATTTTTCTTAATATATAAAGACAAAAAAAAATATTGATCTTTAGATCTCACACGTGGAACAATTCTGTTAATGAGAAAATTTGAAAGATTCTATTTTATATAATAAGATTTAGAATTATCAAGAAATTTATTATTTGTTTTTCTAATTTTTAATTGTGAGATTTGTTTTTTAAGAATGAACATATATTAAAAATTTACATTGTATGTTACGATAATTATATTATGTTAGGATTCCATTTTTAAAAATATAAAAATATTTGTTTTATAATTATTCTTAAAATATAACATTATTTAAATTTACACTTAGTATGAATATTTTTAAATATAACATTATTTAAATATATGACTTTTTTTATAAATAAATAATTATTTGCAATCTTTTTATATTAGGATTGTGGATAAAGATACATATTTTGTGATAAAGATTAATATTTAAAAACTAGATGATGTCCCGTGCTATGCATGGGATGTTTTTTGTGAAAAATCAATATGTGTTTATAATTATTCTTATTTATTTATAATATTTACATGTGATATTTGTTTTTTATTTTTGTTTTTTTATTGTTTAATTTGTATATGTAAATATATTAATTATATATATATACTTGATATATTAAAAATTAATTTATAATGATGGTCGGTATTATACACTAAACATATATTTAGATCTCTATTTACTTAGGTTTTGATGTATTATAAATTTTGTATATAAATATTTATAACTTTTATCATTTATTTTAGACACATGTTCATTTGAGTTTTTGCTCGTGTTTAACTAAAATTTTTAAGTTGTATTCATTTGGTTTTTTTTCATTAGGTATTTTAGATCTATGTTAATTTAGATTTTTAGATATGTGTTAATTTAACCATACATGAGCCATGTGTATATTTAGACACTTAAACTTGTATTTAAAACTATACACAAAACTAATATAAATTACCAAAATACAAATCAACAAATGAAATTTTCGAATTTTTAATTCTTGATTAACGAATTTGGAAAATAGTTTCTTTTTGAAAAAATACTTAGGTTTTAAAATTAATAATTCTTTGTACATATTTAATTATGTATTTAAAAATAGGGATAAATATATAGTGTGCTGTGAAAATATGTGAAGTTAGTGATTTTGTTGTTTTAGGTATTTGAGTATATTCATTTTTGGATGACATGATAAAAAAAATTGTTTTATTATAATGTTTTTTTAATAACAACTTCATTATAATAATTCTTATGATAAAACGGACCGATATTTACTGGTACGATAATATAACACAGGGTTTAAGTTACCGTTACGGTTTTATTATCTATGAGATAATTGTAAGATGAGTCTTAAATATAAAAAAAATTGATATTATTTCTCTATTAGGGTTATGAGAAAATCTTTAAAATATATATATCGATTAGGAATATCTCTTATATGATATATCCTAAATATAAGGAATTAGTTAAGATAAGTTGTTAAGATAATTTATTTATTCATGTTTAAGCAACCCATAGATTTTTAATGCTAAAATCACAAATTGATTTTTTAAACAATCAATTAATTTTTAAGACAATCAATAAGATGATCTATTAATTCATATTTCATCCAATTTTTCTTATTTAAATAGCCAATTAATTAGAAGATTATCTAGAATATCTTATTAACAAATGTTAATTCAATAAGTGTTTGTTTTTATCAAATATATTCCATTTTAATTAATTGTTTTTATTAAATATATAGATAATGATAAATACAAATATTATATGACAATATTTTCTAGTAATAATACAATCTAGCTCAAAAGAGACAATATAACATGGTATTTAAAGTTAATATTGCACTTTTATTGTATATAGAGGTTCATATTTATTTTTATTAAATATAATTTGTATTAATTAATTATTATTTTATTAAAAATAAAGATAATGATGGATACAAATATTCTGTAACGTATATGTGTAACAAATATTATGTGATAATATTTCCTAGTAACAATACGACCTAGTTCAAAATAGATAATATAACATGTAATTAATTGAATGGGTTTTAAATGGAAGCTTTTTGGTATTATTCTTTTATTAGGATTAGGAGAAAATCTTTTAAATATATATCAATTAGGAATATGTGTTGTATGATATATCATAATATAAGGAATCAATGAAGATAAGTTATTTTTATAATCTTTCAACAACAAATAAATTTTTAGTGCCAAAATCACGAGTAGATTTTTTTAATTTTTAGAATTAATTTTTAAGATAATCAATAAGGTAGTTAAATATAATTCGTATTTGTTAAATATAATTAGTATTTTATTAAATATAATTCGTATTTGTTTTTATTAAATATAGTATGTATTAATTAATTTTTTTAATAAATATATAGATAATAATATATACAAATATTGTGTGACAAATATTATGTGACAATATTTTCTAGTAACAATCAAATCCAAAACAAATAATATAACAGGGTAAGTAAGTTAATGAGTCTCAAATAGAAATTTTTTGATATTATTTTTCGATTATAATTAGGAAAAAATCTTTGAATTATATATTGATTAGGAATCTTTGTTGCATGATATATATTTATTATAAGGAATTAGTTAAGATAAGTTGTTAAGATAATCTTTTAACAACCAATAAATTTTTAGTGCCATAATCACGAATTATTTTTTAAAATTTTTTTAATTGAATTTTAAGATAATCTATAAGGTAATTAAATATAATTCGTATTTTATTAAAAATAATTAATATTTGTTTTAGTAAATATAATCAATACTAATTAATAGTGTTTATTAAATATAAAGATATTGATAGATACAAATATTGTGTGACAAATATTATGTGACAATATTTCCTAGTAACAATACGATCTAGTTCAAAACAGACAATATAATATGATAATTAACTTAATGCTACGCTTTTATTATATATAAAGATATATCTCAAAGTATATTTATTTTCTTATTTTTTTAATATATAAATGCAGAAAAAAATTGATCGTTCGATCTGACACACGAGGAACAATCTTGTTAATGAGTAACTTTAAAATATTCTACTTTATATAATAAGATATGTATATATATATATATATATCAAAAAGTCATATCTAGTTAAATATAAAATTTCAAAATTAGAAAAGATATTATAGAAAAACTAAAATTTGTTTTTTATTTGGTTCTGGATCGAGTTTGTGTTCGGTTTTTCAAATATTAGATTTAGGATTCATTGGAATATTTTGTCGGGATTATTTCGGGTTCAGTTCCTCTAATTCAGGTTAATTTTCGGTTTGATTTTTAAGCACTTTAAATAATATTCAAGATATTAATATAGGTCTAAAAACTAAAATGAACTTCGGTTTCCCAAAATATTTTGATCCAAAACATTACATGTTCTATTTAGAAGAAAAAAAAAAGAGATAACATTTTACTTGTTTCCAACAGTCGATATAATCATTCACTCAGGAAAAAAAAATTGTTATCTAATTTGATTCGTAACGAAAGAGAAAAAAAACCATATACGAGCAACTAGTGGTAATGTTTTTTCTTTTTCCGTTTTTAGTCAAATGCCATCTAGATCTTATGTGTTATGTTTTATTCGGTTTGTTTTCTTTTCCTTTTGGTTAGTATATTGCTGGACAACACATTAATTAAGTAGTTCACACATAACCACTATGGCGTTCCATTAACATAAGCAGGTTAAGCTTCTGAAAAACACCACTGCTCAAAACGTTTTGGCAGCTTTTGAAAATGGATATAAGATATAACCTAGAGTGTCAATAATATAATACAAAATTTCCTACACTCTCATCTTTTCAAAGTGTCCTGTTTTCTTGTTCAACTTTCTTCAATAATTGCAAGTGCTTATCTGGAATTTGATTATAACGTCTGTCAAAGGCAGCATTCTCAATTACACAACTCGACGCACCATATGTTCCACTTCATCTAAATTCCAATCATAATCACAGTAAACTCCCATGATAGTAAGTAGCATAAACCTTCTGCTTATTAATTTCTAGCTATGCAGTATCTCAGATCCATTGTAATTTAAACAAGGCCAATCTGCAAATACGGCGACGTTTATCCATTTTCATTGTAACAATTCAAATCGTACGGCTCATTTTATGGCATCAAATTATAGTTTCATGTTAAAACCATCAAAAACTAAGGACAATACTTTGTCATATAATTATAAAATTGTAGGCATCAATAAGACACATAGCTGCTCATGAAGAAAGAGCAAATTGCCTGGAAAGATACCCGAAATTGAATCTATGAGAAAGGTAATTTAGAAATAACAATTTTTCATAAGAAAATTCTGCTATTTTCTTTTCTTCATATCCTTCCTCATGTATCACTATGTCCAAAAAATATATGTATACTACGGGATTAAAACTAATAGAACATGTAAGAAACTCGGTAAGCAGATGAATCGACCGGAAAGATCTAGATCTCTCTCGCGACCACCGGCCAGATAGCTTCTTCATCGATCTAGCTACAGCCGATTTGGCAAATTCAAGAACAAGGGCATCAATCCAACCCTCCTCTCGGTACAATGTAGCCCAAATAGGACGAAACTAAAACGTTATGCAAAATAACATAAAATCGTAGATAAACCAACACTGAATTCGCAACACTATCAAATAAATGATGGTAACACCCTAAACCCTAGCCGTCGTGATGAAGAGATGAGGATGACTGATTAGTGAAGCGATGTTTATATAAGAGAGAAGATTAGGGGTACCAACGTCTTTTCCTTTAACACAGTGAGGGCGCTCTCTAGGTTAGGATTAGGCGAGACACCTCTTGCTCATGGAGAGTCTTTCCTTTGTATAAGCAATAAAAATTTATAGCACCTGTCGTATTGTTAAGTCTCAAAATAACAGCCAATAAGTATTAGACACGTGTCTATAGTCAGAGACCCTCTATCTCACAAAGAGTCTTTCTTGCTCAAATCAATAAGATTAGCTTCGCAAAACTGAGATCTGAGAAAAGAGCCTTGTTCTCTGTGTTCTTACGGAGAAAGAGACGAACAATTATATTTGTTTTAAAACAAAATTACTTAAAGAAATTTCTTAATCTAATAAATAAAGTTCATAAGCGGATTGGGATTTGAAAATTGTGAATTGATCAGCGAATCAGCGATATCGATTCGTTATGGAAGGAGTTGGAGCTCGGTTAGGTAGGTCCTCGACTCGGTATGGACCAGCAACAGTATTCACCGGACCGGTGAGGAAGTGGAAGAAGAAGTGGGTTCACGTCTCTCCTTCCACGAAGAAAGACAATAATAGCTCCTCCTCTGCCGCAGCCTCCGTCGTTAACGGTGTTTCGGCTTCAGACGGCAGTAATGGATCGCATTTGTTGCTTTATAAGTGGGCCCCATTGTCTCAAGGCAGTAACGGTAACAGTAACGGGAATGAAAATGGTAATTCTCCAATTGACGATCCGAAGGCGGCGGCGACAGAAGAGCCTCCGCGGCGTAGATACAAATACGTGCCGGTTAGTGTTTGTGGTCTGTAGTTTTCTTGATTTTTCGCTTTAGTGTATTGTATTGTTTTTCTCTTGGTGTTCTGAAGTTGAACAATGCAGTTATTGCTAGGAGTCTGTTTGCTTTTAGGGGACTGCAACAGTATTTAGGGTTTTGCCAATATGAATTCTTTGGAGTCATTGGACTGGGTTAGGGTTTTAGCTGCACCCATTCAGGATTCAATAGTAAGATTAAATGCTAAATGGAGGAATCATATAAGTAGAGCCGTGTTCTGGGAATCATGGGGTTTATTAGTGGTTGAAGTTGATATATTTAGTCTAGAATGGTTAGGATTAATATGAAACTTGAATGACGTTTAGCAAGGAAATCGATCATCTGAGCTTAAGACATTGGAGTTGTTTCTGCAGTATCATTGATCGTTTTGAAACTTTGTGTATCTAAGACACTCTTGACTATAGTGATACATACATTCGAAGTAAAATGTAAATTACAATGGTGCAGATCGCTGTACTTGAGGAACAACAGAAGGAAGAAATTACAGAAATTGAGGAAGATGACAAAGTTGAGGAAGATGACAAGAATGAGGAAGCCAACAAAGTCGGGCAGGAAGACAAGGTTAATGGGGACAAAAGTGTAGCAGAGTCGAGCAAGGAGAAGAAAACGGAAATGGAGGAAAAGCCTGACATAAATGATGTTCCGATGGAAGATAATCAGGTAAATATACATTCACCTTAGTAAATTTATATCTGTTCATTAGCTTTTTTATACTAAACTGAACTTTAGTTTTCTTGTGAATTTGCTTGTTTTTATTGATAACCCCATTATTCATTGATGGAATCCGGCATGTTACTATGAGCCTAACAGTCATTTCTTTTGGTACAAAAAACTGATTCTTTATCTTAGCATCATGCTTACTAGGATCAACTTCTTTTTATTTTTGTACGAAAGTTCGGATAAACTTCCTTAAACTCTTGGTTTCTAAACTTTGTTCTGTTGTCACCTATCACTGTAATCTTTAGCTAATTTTCACGTGTCATTGTGTTAAATCTTATTACCACCATGCAGCGAGTTTGAATACCCGAAAAACCAGTTCAAAGTAGAATCCTTGTGATCTTTTGTTATTATGCAAAGTAGATACTGAACTTCTCATCTGTTTCTAATTAGCAGGAGGAAGAAAAACTAGTACAGGACAAAGAAAAGGTAGTACGACAAGATCTAAACAAAAGCACTTTAAATGGAGGGCTAAACTTAAATGCAAACGATGCAGATTCTGAAAATGACCCAAAAGGGGAGAAGCCATCAGAAGAGTGATTAACAGGATCGGGTGCATTGCAACCTGTGCAACTAGGGTTTGGTTCGTCGCCCTTAACGTCGCTAGGAAGAAAGACATACAGAAAGAACAAAGCAGTCATTAGAGATAGATGCAGATTCTTGATTTGGTCTGTACACCTATGGCTCGTTCATTTTGTTGTTAATGGAAACCACTCATTGATTAAAGAACTGAATATTTAATTCATAGGCAATTCTTGTCGTTTTGTCTGAACTTTAATTTGATTCAACGTTCTTATATCTTTGCGAAGGACGTACTTGTTTACTTTGAAAGCAGGATATGCTCCTTTATCATTTGAACAAATATCAAACAAGAATATTTTTAAAGCATTGAAAATGATATGGTAATCTGACCCAGAAAAAATTTGGGAATGCAAAGAAAATCAAACATTTTGGACTAGATTTTCAAACAGAAGCAAGATGTTATGCGTTTTTCCTCTGAAAGGCTCTTCTTCTTCGTCATAATCATTCGTTTGCAACAGCAGGTTCGGCTTCCTTTGCAAAATCGTGTCTGTAGATCAAAACAAGCGTTATAATTTGGCAAGAGATAAAAGCATCATATAATCAACCGATGCTTTTTTGTATCATAAAAGGTTTTAACTTGGATGGCTACAATGTATGTCAAGCAGCAGTATGTTCATTAATAGAAATCAGTGCTCAAAGCCAAAAGAAATCGGTTTTAACTTGGGCACATTTCATGTAACCCAAGAAGAAATCGGGTATTTTCTTGATCTTACTTTATTTTACGAGCAAGCTGGTATATGCCTGTTCCCGCCATAGCAACATTAACGCTGAAGAGGTTCCAGTTTTTCTGTAAACAAAAGTCGGAAACAAAGAAGTGAGATAAAGCAGGAATCCAATCATTAAACACTCATCACAAAAGCATGGGGGAAGATCATGACAAGAGGGGTAAAAACACATCTTCCAGGTGATGGCATTATCAGGAAAAGTGTAATGAAACTTACCGGATTGATTACCATGCTGTAGCGAGACCAGATAACTCCAGTGCATGTAACAGCTAATGCAAGAAATGTCAGAGAATACTATTACAACAGTGAAACTGATAATGGAGAAAGTCCAACTACGGAATGAATATAGAGAGATATAAGCCTAAAGAGACCTCATTTCAATACAGAGCGAGAAATAGCTAAGAACATTAAGAATATGACATACCGATTTGTTGAGGATAGGAAAGTTTCTCTGGAGGTTTTGCAAAGTCAGCAATATTGGCGATGCTAATTCCCCACTTAAACGTAGGTGCCCAGAAATGAACTAAGAAGGACAAAAAAAAAATTAGATTCTACATTCACCAAAATTGTCCACACGTTACAAAATATTTGATCAAACGTTTGTTGATTTTCAATCAGAATCGATTGGAGACAAGCTGGAGTTTAAGGTCTTTCTGATATATGGGTGAAGTGAGCTTCAATTTTGTATCACAGAGGTAACATCAAAGTACTTACATTTGCGTGGACAATAGCAACATATCATCAATCAATCCTCGAGTTGACGCAAAAATTATCAATTGCAATAAACTAATCGAAAGTCAAATTCCACCAAAAAGTTTTTGTTTTGCCAAATTCAAACAAATCAGGGTACACCAGAAAACTCGCAAAGAAAAAGTGGAAACTAAGAAAGTGAAAACTCGCAAAATAACCAATACCAATACCAATACATGTAGATTGCTCAATTATCCAAATTCAGTAATCAATTTGCCTAGAAACAAAACACAATCGTAATCGATGAAAAGTACATCATCTTCGAATTGACTCACTGGTTTTAGGTCCGGCAGGGTGATTCCAGAGAGCTTGAAACTTCGAAGTCGCCATTGAAAATTTGCCCCAAAAAGATGCTCCAAAATATCACCAACCAATCGTCACTTTCTGTCTCTCCAGAGATTCTTCTTCCTCTCTCTCTCCTAAAAATTCTAGCAAAGGGCTGCAGCCAAACCGATGCCGTTTCAAAAATATTAATAATTGAGGGCATTATGGTACTTTCGCTCGTATAGGAGGACTTTGAACTCGCAAGTCTGAAGTCGTCGCGTCGACTTTCAGAGATCGTCAATCGAAATGGGAAAGGTTCAGGCGATGTTTGAGATGGGAACAAATACACTGACGAAGAAGCTTATTTTTCTAACCTTGACTTATTAGATTATATCTCTTCCTCTTCTTCTTCACGGAACTCAAACTCCATGGCTCGAACCTTCATCTTGTGGCTTCACGGATTAGGCGATTCTGGACCTGCCAATGAATCCATCCAAACACAATTCAAATCCCAGGACTTTAAGAACATTAGGTGGCTTTTCCCTTCTGCTCCTTTCAATCCCGTTACCTGCAACAGTACGATTTATCTAGTCTTTCTGTTTAATTTTGATATTGATTTTCCATTCATGTTGGTCTTGTGGCTTTCTTTATTCATGGTTTATGGTTTAACTGAGCTAAAGGGTCTGATGTATTTTCCTGATACAAATTTTCTTAGTTATCGTCTTCATTATATTTTCATTTAGCATGATATGCCTTTGTTGGGTGATTTGTGAAGGCGATTGCCATCTGAAAGAGCGTAAAAAAGCTAAACACATAATTGAATATATTGTACTTGTCTTGGATTTCTCTGTTGTATATGTTGGTTTCATGTCTCTTAATCAAATCAAATCAAATCCTAATATATGTCTAAAAGAATCTTAGGTTCTTCTCCTCTTTCTTGTACAGAGGGTACGGTGATGCGTTCTTGGTTTGATGTCCCTGAACTTCCCTTTAAAGTGGTATTACTTCTCTCTTGATTAAACATCTTTGTTTGTTAAACCTAATCACACAATATCGATGATCAGCATGTGTTCATCAGATCGAATGTTAATTATCTTTAGCTTTTATGTGTTAGGGCTCTCCAATTGATGAAAGCAGCGTACTTAAAGCGGTCAAGAACGTGCATGCCATTATAGACCAAGAAATTTCACAGGGAACAAATCCAGAGAATATATTTATCTGTGGATTAAGCCAAGGAGGTGCTTCCTCTTTTCTGTGCATAGTGACCTTTTTTATCGATTCCAAATTCACTTATGTCTTGAAGATCTTGCCTTGTTGGCTTCTAATAAGATTATCTGCAGGTGCCTTAACCTTAGCTACTGTTCTTCTTTACCCAAAGACTCTTGGAGGAGGAGCAGTCCTTAGCGGATGGGTTCCATTCGGTTGTTCAGTTATCAGTCAGTTTCCTAAAGAGGCTAAGAAGGTTCATTACTCAAGTTTCTTATAACATTGATTTCTTGTTATCGATATTTGGGTTGCTGAGTCTTCAGATTTCGCAATATGCAGACACCAATCTTGTGGTCTCATGGCACTGATGACAGACTTGTACTCTTTGAAGCTGGTCAAGCTGCTATTCCTTTTCTCAAAGAAGCGGGTGTTACCTGTGAATTCAAGGTATAATCAAATCAAACTGTTTTCCGATTTGCTTCACAACATCACATGGATATAATTCAAAGCAATTGCATAAGAGAATTCCAAAGTAGCAAAATTCGTTTGAGGGTTTTCTTTTTATCTGCAGTCATATCCTGGTCTGGGGCACTCGATCAGCAATAAGGAGCTGAAGTATATAGAGTCATGGATCAATACACGGTTGAAGAGTTCTTCTTTTTCATTTAATTGTTTTCAACTCAATTGTCTTAGACCAAATTTCCACTTAAGTTAGAAATCTTCGTACCAACAAGTCATGTACGAAGATGAGAAGAAGACTGATGATAATTGTAAGTTCATGGTCTGGCTCTGGTTCTGGTTTGGTTTGGCCAGACTCTGGAGTCTCTTTCCAGTATCTCTTTCGTGAAACCCAATTTCAGTCTTGGTTATTGAATGGGTTACTTTGTTACTGATTGCATCCATTCATTGGTTATAACTTGTAAGATTTGAAACATATATTGCAAAACATTGTATTTTATACGTAGATTTTTAGTCTTCTTGCGTGCACATGAAGAACAGAAAATAGTCAAAACCTGGTCTTATTCCCCTCTTAAATGCCTGTAAACCCAACATTACACATCCCATAAAGTAACATCTTAATTCTTCGATCGAGGGTATTGTAGTCATTTGACTTCACAAAAGAAAATTAAAAAACAAAAAAAAAAAAAAACCAGAAAAGCGTTGCGAGGGATATTCAAAGAGAATGGTCTAAGGCATGCGAACAAGTTCAGTGACGAATCCGATCGGTCTTCTCATGATCGCATTATTGAGCACTCTCTTTTTCTTCTTTGTAATCTTCTTCTTCCAAGACAAAACTTACTCATCATCTACCTCTATTATCTCTTTGTTGATGCTTGAGATCGGTTTCGACTCGGAAAGAGACAAGAAGTGAACAGATAGATCTAAGACCTTGAACTAGAAAATGGAAAGAACAACTCTTATATTGATTTTTGCTTAAGGTTACAAAAGTGTCCTCTCTAATTACAACTTTCCTCTATTTATAAGCTTAAATCCCTGACCTAGTTGTGCTTTTTCTCTTCTTTTATTTTCGGCCTCTTCTTCGGAGCTCGCCAGCGTATGTTGAGCTGTTTGAGTCTTCTTCTGGGCCTGGGCCGAACTTCGAAAGAGATCTTTTTCTGGGCCTGGGCTGAACTTCGAAAGAGAAAGAGCCAATCAGGTACGGGCCTTAATGAGCCTTTTGGAGCAAGTGGGCCATGTACCAACAATAGCCCCCCAGCTCATACGGTTTAGCACCTCGCTGAATCTATGAGCTTCATTTCCGGGATCTGCTCATTATATTCTGTCATATCCTCCTTCAAATTTTGAAATGTGCACCGAAAAATTAGTCGTTTCTTGATTGGCTCGGATCTGCCATTTATTGCGAAATATTCTCTTGCTATGGTTATATAAGGATGTGCGATGCGTCACGTTTAAACATACTTTAAGATTAAAAAGGTCATTAACCGGATTTATCATGAGGGAAAGTAGCTCCTCAGCTGCTGATCACTCTCGGAACTCAAGCTCTCCCAGTAAGCTCATCGCCTACTTCTTTATTATTACCATTTTATCAAAAATGTAATTACTCTATGCTATCCTTAATGTGTTTTATCCTGTCTCAGGCAAGTTTCAAAATTGGAGTTCGTCCTCGTATCCTGGCAATTCCCGCCCGCGATCACTGGTTTACAAACGCTCGGTCTCAACTGACAAAGGTGAGCTCCCTCCTCCACCACGCTCTTATCCTGATCAAGCTGAGGTCACAGAAAAAAGGTCCGACTCAGCAGAGCCTTCCCCGAAGCGTGCCCGCGCGTCGGGTGATGCACGTGAGGATGACGAGGTTGGCGACCTCGAAGCCCCCAAGGATATTGATTCTAGGGTTCCCACACATTGGCATCGCCGCAGCTCGTCTTCGTCAAAACCCAAGTTCCAATGAAGTTTTATACATGACAGAGATTGTCCAATCGTAGAAGATCGGCACGGCATGGCTATTGTGTTAAGGCACTTCAAACCCCGGGATTGCATTATGCCGGCATTAAAAGATATGTCTGAGAAGTCTAATTATACAGAGGCTTTTGAGGCTTTTGGCTATGTAAGTTTAATTTCTCCGCATCTGCTATAAACTATAATCCTTTTTCTTTTATTTAACTTTCGCCTTCACAGGCTATCGGGGCATTAAACAAATGCGTAGGTGGTTATGAGGCTAAACTTTCTAACTCGTCGTCAAAGGAGTCAAGCAAAACGGTCGACCAGCTGACTAATATGCTAAGCTTTGCTCAGGATCGTGAGACGAAAACCCTTGCTGAGATTCAGGAAATACGTTCGGAGGCCTCATCTTTAAACAAAAGAATCGCTGATCTTGAGAAAATACTTCAGCAAGAGCGTGAGGCGCGGGAAACTGCTATCGAATCTGCAATCAAAACTGCTACGAAGGATTTGTCCACAAGATATCGTGAGCGCTACGCACTGCTGAAAGCCCGGCTTGATAAACGCAGTCTCGAAGGAGAGCTCGAAATTAAAGCGGCGGATATTGACGCTCGTCTTGACATGATTGGACTGATCCGAAAGGGTACTCTGAACCTCGACAGTGAAGAGACACGCTTGAAAGACAAGCAACTGGACCTAGAGCTCGACCTTGGCATGGCGGCTGCCTCGGAACTAACTGGGATTAGCACTTCAGGAAGGAGCGGACCCGAGGATTTGATGGATTCCGAGCTTCCTCTGGTCGGTCCAACTGAAGCAGCTCAGAGGATTGTTTAGATTTTCCCTGTTTTTTTTTACCTTAATAAGGCTAAAAAAGTGATTTTGTATTTGCTTCTCTTCTTCTTTATTTTTGCCGAGTTACCCATTGGTTTGAAGACAATAATAGCTCGAGTATTGAATTGCATGTAATAATTTTATGCTCGAATTTGTTCTGCCTCAATTTATATTGTTGTCATTTGGGCTACTATATATTTATGGCCTCATCGGGTGATCAGTCCGATGGGCTTTGGAAATTTCGAATCTGTTACTGGGCTTACTGTTTCTCTTATTTCCAACTGGGCCTGGACCGGTTATGTGGCCTGGTCCCGGTTTACTAAAAGTTGTTGTGTGGTTTTTAAATGGCGATTTGGGTAAGCAACTGTTGGACTTAACGCATGCCTTCTTACCCCTCGATTTCGTCCACGTGGAAGGCATCACGCGGGCTAGCGTAAAAGTATTCTCATGGTTCTCGAGGAGCGGCTTTCTGATTAGACGCTTCCACTTCCGATTCACCTCGCCGTTGGATGTGTGCACGTGGCAAGCATCAAGCCGTACTGCGCGAGCACGCTCTTGCAGTTACCGAGGAGTGAATTTCATCATTAATCAAATCCCTTCACTTCTTATCTTCTTCTCCGTTTACTGCTTCGATTACAATCGACACTCTCTCTCTGCGACATTGCATTCTTATTATAGGTATTTCCATCACCTTTCTCTAATTTTTCTTTCCTTCCATCACTTCTTCTCTCTGAAATGTCTTCCGCCTCTCGAGCTACGTTAGAAGACACCATCAGTGAGGGGTCTGTTCTTCCTCTGCGGCGACAGAGAAAGCGTCGACAAAGAATAAACTCATTGCCGGATCGCCGTGTTTTGTCTTCGAGTTCTGAAGACGACCCTCTTGACGCCGTTGAGTTCTTCGTGGAGGAAGAAGTGTACCGAAACACCCCTCCGGAGGGCGATGAGCAATTCGGACTTTACCCCAGATCTGCCTTTACTCGAAGTCTTCTCACCAAGTTCGGGGAAAAGTAAAACTTCCCAGAGGAGGTGATAACTTTGGTTCCGAGGCCAGGAATATCTCTGGAGGTGCTTCCGCCGGGTTACTTATGCGCGTACGCGCTTTACTTCTTGGAGTGCAGGCTCCGCTTCCCGATCCCGTCCGAACTACTAGCGTGGCTTGACGCTGTGGGGCTCTGTTTCCCCCAGATGTGCCCGTCCGTTATTAGGACGGCGCTGGCTATTTGTACCCGGGCCGTCGAGGTTGGGCGTCCCATGTGCGGTGAGGATCTGAGACTCCTCTGTAGTGTCAAGAAAAACCTGAGGGGAAAAGGCACATACTATCTGTCGCCAAGGAAGGATCGGAAGGTTGTGGACGACCTTCCTAATAAAGATACGAAGAAGCCGGACCAATACTTCTTCTTCAAGATCTGCACTTCGAGTATCGGCGATTTCCCGGTTGCGCGTGTTCGAACCTCGTGGGCTCGCGAGCTTGGTGGGCATCTCGGAGTCGCGGACTACCCCTTTGCTTGCTTTATTTCTTGTATTTTTATATACATTTTGCTAGTGTCATTTACTATATTACGATGTATTAACCGTTGTTTTCACGTTGCAAGGTATTTTCAGCTTCCCATCATCTCCGGAGCTTGTCGAATTCGCCGCTTTGCTCAGAGGGGACGGCACAGCGTGGAAAACATTTTCAAGGGAGATGCTCGACAATGCTCTCTGGTCTTCTCATTCAGGTAAAGGGCAGCTTTTCTTAAGTTTCCAATCCTTTAATTATCATTATTATTATAAGAATTTGGTTCATTGTTTTTATTTTATTACTTTGTTTTTAGCTTCAAAGACTCTATTGCTCAAAGGTGGCTACTCGCGACGTAAGAGGAAAGCGAGGTCGAAGAAAATTGAAAGCATGCCGATCTCTCTCCCAGTCCATTTATCAAGGGACCTCGCTGCCAGGGTGTCGATAGAGGATTTAATCCCCTCTTCGAACACTTCAGCTGTTCTTTTGGCTCTTCCCCCAACTAGTGAAGAGGCGGCGCCTATTAACCATATGGAGGAGGCGCCCGTTTTACCTGAGAAAGAGTTGTCGGACGTGGAAGCAAGCTAGGATCTCGCAGCTCCTGCCTTTGATCAGATGGAAGTCGATGGTGACCAGGTGGGAGGGGAAGCGACTCTTCCTACCTCCACGCCGTCGTCTATGGTTGATGTTGCGGCGGCTCCCCTTAGGGTTTCATCCTAGGTGGTGGTTTCTCTTCCTCTTCCACTTTCTTCTGTGGAAGCAACTACGACTACCTCGGCTGCCGCGCCAGAAGATGGGAGTGAGGCTTTGTTCCCAGGAGTTGGTACCTCGTCAGGAGCTGCTAGGAACATCCGGCCGCCGCAAGATCCTCGGGCCGTTCTGCTCAAATTCAGGACTCCGGATATGCAGATTCCTCCGGTGGAAGAGATGTTGTTTGGTGCTGAGTATAAGGCCATGGCCGACGCCAATGTTAAGGTATTCTTGCTTATGATTTCCTTTGCTATATTAATTTGCTTTCTCTTGGTTGACTTTGAATTTTGTTGTGCTTGTCGTTTAGGGAGTCGTGATGCAGAATAAATACATCGACTCGGTCGAAAATTAGACTAGGGAGCTCATCGCCAAGCATCATGATGAGGTGCGGGGTCTCAAAACTGCTCATGATGAACTTGCTGCCAAGCTCAACGAGCAAGAAGATGCCCTTCAGAAGGAGGAAAAGGAGCGGGAGAGGGTAGAAGGAGAAAAATCCGAGGCTCTGCTTCTAGCCGAATCGGCCGAGATGCTCAACTATGATTTGCAGTGGAGGTTCGAGGAAGAAGCTAAAGCGCGCGTTGAGCTGCAGGAACATCACGAAGCTTCTAAGGCTATCATAGAAAAATTAACTGCAGAGATTGAAGCTCTAAAACTCGAAAGGTCCGAGGCTGCTTTTTCTTTGCGGGAGGTCAAAGTAGCTTTTGCTCAAAAATGGAGCAAAAAGAAGAAGGCTGTTGAAGGGGAGCTGAAAGCTCGCGAGGCCCTGGGCAACTTAGCCTTCTTTGCCAGAGTCCGGAGTAATACTCTGGACCTTGAAAAGGAGACCGCCGAATGCCTCGAGCTTCGGAAAGAAGGGGAGACCGAGTATGAGGAAGTCTCAGATTATGAGTTGGACGCCTAGCCCTTCCCCTTTTTTAAAAAAATAGTTTATAATTTTTACTTACTTCAGTGTTGTGTTTTACCCCTCTTTTGTAGTTACTCAAACTTTTACCCGTTATCTATTTGGTCTTCTTACCTCTGTTCTGACTTCCCATTTGCTTGATTATTACTTAGCCTTTTATATCTATTTCTCTTCTTTTTTTCTTCTTTTATGGGCTGCACTTGCTTCAGCAAGCTGCCTACGTACCTCGTCGAGAGGATCAAGCCTTACGTAGTTCATCTATTGTACATTTTTAATTACTTTTATTAGATGTAAAAATTTTTAAGTTTCATTACATTCCATGGCTTTAACTCTGTTTTTCCTGAGTAAATGCTTTTAATTTTGTACACTCCGGGTCTGACTTCGTCCTCAATTTGGTAAAGGCCTTCCCATGACGTTCCCAATTGACCCGCATTTAACTCGCGGGTATTTTCGAATACTTTCCTTAGCACCAAATCGCCTATATGCAGCTTTCTTAAGTTGACCTTAGCATTATAAAACTTTGAAATGGTATTTTTGTAATTCTGTAGTCTCAAATTGGCAAGGTCTCTCTTTTCCTCAATCAGGTTGACCGCGTGCTCGAGCATCTCACTATTTGCATGCTCTGATTCTGGAGCCTAAGTCCGTCTTAGGCTCGGAACTGAGATTTCAGCTGGCACCACGGCCTCTACATCGTACAATAAGGAGAAAGGCGTTTCCCCTGTTTCTCTTCTCGGCGACATTCTGTGCGCCCACAATACACCATTTAGCTTGGAGTACCATCCCAACTTCTTTGATTCGAGACGTTTCTTAAGAATACTTAGAATAGTTTTGTTTGTTGCCTCAGCTTGTCCATTTCCCTGCGGATAGCGCGGGGTCGAGGTCGACAGTTTTATCTTCCATTTGTCACAAAATTCCTTGAAGGGCCTCGAAATTAAGTTCGTTCCATTATCTGTTACTATCTCGTTTGGGAGTCCATGGCGACATACGATGTTTTTCCACAGGAATTCCGACACCTGGGTTCCTGTAATGCTTGGATACGCTTCTGCTTCGACCCATTTAGAGAAGTTATCAGTTAAAACAAGAAGAAAACAGACTCGACGTATTCCGGATGGCTCTAATGGCCCTACGACATCCATCGACCACCTCATAAATGGGTAAGGAATTATTGTCGAGCTAAAGAGCTCGGCTGGTTGGTTGATCATCGGCGCGTGCCTTTGGCATTTTTGACATTTCTGAGAATGCCTCTCGCAATCGGAGATGATCGTTGGCCAGTAGTACCCTTGTCTCTTAATCCGAATTGCTAATGCTTGTCCTGCCGCGTGGTTACCGCAGCTTCCTTCGTGCATTTGACTCAAGATATCGGCTGCTTCCTTGTTGCTTACACACCGCAGATAGGGTCTGATATGCTTCTTTTATAGAGTTGGTCACTTATTATCGCGTATCTCGCACTTTGCAATTTTACTTTCCGAGCTTCCTATTTTTCTGAGGGTAGCTCTCCAGTTCGTATGTAGCGTTGAATTGGGTTGCGCCAATCTTCCTCAACAGAGATTAGCTCGCCGTTGCTAGCCCCGTCATTTTCATCGCTTAAGGGACAGTCAATTGGCAACACGTCTTTTTGGTCGATGCTTGGCCTTTTTATGTGCTCAACAGGTATTACCCTTTTCGTGTCCAAGTCGGATGTTGCGGCTAAGGCTGCAAGGGCATTTGCCGCGGTATTTTGTCCTCTCGGGATTTTGTTGAGCTCGACAATATCAAACTGCTTGATTATTCCACTTACAAGCTCTTTATATGCGTTCATCCTTTGACTTTTTGCTTCATATTCTCCTTTTATCTGGTTAGTGATAAGTTGTGAATCCGTGTGAGCCGTTAGTTCTTTTACCCCCAAACTCACAGAAAATCTTAGCCCGGCTATTAACGCCTCGTATTCCGCGACATTGTTTGATGCATCGAAGCATAGGCGAAATGATTGCTCAATAAGCTCGCCGGCCGGGGATACTAGCCGTATACAAATTCCTGCCCCTTGCTTCGACGATGCCCCGTCGACATGTAACTCCCATCTCTTGCTCGGAGTCAACCCGACTTCGTTGTTTTGAGCTAGTTCCACGACGAAGTCGGCCAACACTTGAGACTTTATGCTTGTCCGGATTCGGTACTCGATGTCGTATTCGCTGAGCTCGATGGCCCATTTTACTAATCTCCCCGACTTGCTCGGACAGTGCAAGATCGTTCTAAGAGGCTGCGAGGTCATTACTACTATCGAATGGGACTGAAAATAGGGTCTGAGTTTCCTAGCTGAGGTCACCACTGCCAGAGCTAACTTTTCTTCAATCGGTATCTTATTTCTGCTCCAACGAGCATAGAGCTCACGTAATAAATTAGTTTTTGGTCATTTCCGTCAGCTCGGACGAGTACACCACTGACAACCGAGTCTGAGACTGCGACGTAAAGGTACAATGGTTCCCCAGTTACTGGCTTCGCCAGGATAGGTGGTTCAGCGAGGTATCTTTTCAACTCGTAGAGGGTATTTTGACATTGCTCGTTCCATTCAAATTGTAGCTTTCCCCATATCTGCTTTCCTTTGAGTATCCTGTAAAAGGGGAGACATTTATCGGATGACCTTGATATAAATCTGTTTAATGCTGCAATCCTCCCGGTTGAACGTTGAACATCTTTCGGCGTTCTTGGTGTGGTAAAGCCCAACAGAGCGTCTATTTGCTTCGGATTCGCTTCTATACCTCTTTTGGTAACCAGGTATTCAATGAATTCTCCTGAGGTGACCCCAAAAGAGCATTTTGACGGGTTGAGCTTCATATTAAATTGATTTAACGTTTCGAAACACTTTCTGAGTTGGTTAACGTGGTCTTTTGAGACCATACTTTTCACGAGCATGTCGTCGATGTAGAATTCCATGGTTTTTCCTATTTGTTCGGCGAACATATTGTTTACCAATCTCTGGTAAGTGGCTCCTGCGTTTTTCAGCCCGAAGGGCATTACCTTGTAACAATATATTCCTTGATCTGTTATGAAAGAAGTTTTTTCCTGGTCGTCGGGGTGCATAAATATTTGGTTGTACCCTCAGAATGCGTCCATAAATGACATTAATTTATGAACCGCAGTTGCTTCCACGATTCGGTCTATATGAGGTAGAGGATAACTATCCTTTGGGCAAGCCTCATTTAGATCTGTGAAGTCCACACACATTCTCCAATTGCCAGTTTTCTTTTTGACTACTACTGGGATAGCTAACCAATCAGGGTATTTTACTTCTTTAATTGACCTATTTTTTAGCAACCGATGCACTTCTTCTTTGACCACAGCTGCCTTTTCCGGACCTAGTTTCCTCCGCTTTTGTTTGACCTGCTTGTATTTTGGATCAACTTTTAGCTCGTGCGAGGTGACCTTCATATCTATTCCAGTCATATCGGATGGCTCCCATGCAAACATTTTTTTATTTTCTTTTAGGAAAGCTATTAGCTTGGTTTTAATGTCTTGTTCGAGGTCTACTCCGACCTTAATTTTCCAATCAGGGAAAGTTGCGTCAATCACTATGCTTTCTAAGGATGATAATTTTGGCCTAGCAGTAGCGTTAACGCTTTTTTTCTCTAGCTGCTATAAGGTTTCACCTCGCAGCTTTTTGAATGTTGTTCTATAACACCCCCTTGACGCAGATTGACTTGCTCGGATGACTCCAATTCCATTGTTAATCGGAAATTTCACGCACTGGTGATAAGTCGAGGCTACTGCTTTCATATTATACAACCAGGGTCATCCAAGAATAGCATTGAAAGGTGCCGGCTTATCCACGACCACGAATTTTACGAGTTTACGTATGCCATGGGTGACTACAGGCAATACGATCCTAGTGAGAGACTTGTAGTTCCGTCAAAACTAATAAGTGGGGATTTATGGCCATTCATTTCTAAATCCTTGAAATTCATTCGCTTATAAGCATCGTAGAAAAGCAAGTCCACCGAGCTGCCGGTGTCAATCATTATTCGTGAAAGCTTGAATCCTGCGACTTCTAAATCGATTATGATCGCATCATCGTGAGGTTTATTGAGGTGCGAGGTTTCGCTCTCGCTGAAGGTGATCACAACGTCCTGGAGAATCGAGTTTGTCCCAAACTAGGAGCTTGCTTCTGCTCTGCGTTGGTGGGCATTGATCAAATTAATAGAGTGTGAAACGAGGTACGATCCTCCCATAATGAAATCGATTCGTTTTGTTTGCGGCTTCTGATTCTCGACCTCTACTTCCTGATTTTCATGCCGCTCGCTACTGCTACTTCCTCTCCTTCTCTTAGTTGAATCATAATCGTCTCTAGGCTCGAATCTCTGTTTTCGCATCCCATCTTTCCACTGGTTATTTCTTTTTAAACGCTGGACTATTACACAGTCGTCCATGGAATGCCCTTTAGCCTGGTGATAGTCGCAAAATTTTGACGGATCGTACTCCCATTTGTCTCTTTTGTACGAGCCTCCGACTACATATGCGTGCTTTCCCTGGTTTTCATTAGTTTCTCTGAATGGCTTCTTGCCATTACGCTGATAATCCTCATGGCTATCCTCTTTTCTCCCTTTCTTTTCGAGCTCCAGCCTGTTTGTCTCCTCCCACTCGATGAAATTCGTAGCTCGGTGAAGAGCGTCATCTAAGCTATCAAAGGGTCGTAGGAACATTTCTACTCGGAAGCTCGACTTCGGCCATAAGCCCATTTTTAAAGCACAGACAGCTACTTCGTCTGTTATGTTTACGCTTAGAGCTCTAGCCTCCTTGAAACAGTTCAAGTAATCCCGTTGCAGCTCATTTCGCTGCTGTATCGTTGGAAACAAGTTATCCGCTGAGGTTCGCTTTTGAATAAACATTGAAAAATGTTTGAGGAATCCTTCGGCCAGCTGCTCGAAGTTGTCAATTGTGTTTGGTTTTAACGACGAGAACCAATTGAGGGCTGAGCCAGCGAGGTTCTCAGAGAACAATCGACATAAACCGACATCTCGCTCCTCGCTACTGAAGTGCGCTTTCATTGCTGTCAGACGGAATATTTATAAATGTGCGACAGGGTCAGCGTTTCCTTCGAACGTTGGGACCTTAAATTTTCCGAGGTCTCTTATCACTATACTCATTATTCGATCTGTAAATGGTGTCTATCGTGTTAATTCGATTACGCGCTGGATGTTCGGCGCCAAGGTTGTTGCACGATGGATATGCGATCTCATCTGAGCATGCTCATATCGCTGATTTGCGATCAACGTACGCATCTCCTGAATTTCTTTTTCGAATAAATCATTATTTTCTGCATTTTCATTCAAAGGAGGTAAAATCCCATCTACGTTCGTTCGATTGTCGTTTTCGTTATGTTGACTGTCTTTTACTGCTATATTTCTTGGGGCTTGATTTCCAGGATTAGATGATAATCGCGGAATCGATGCTTGTAGTTCGTTAAAACGTTGCTCCTGATGGTCTAGCCTTGCTAAGATATGTGCCGTTTGCTGGTTGTTTTGCTCGACAAAGTCGGCCATTTATTGTTTCAAATCATTTAGAGCCTGTCCACGCTGGGATGCGGTGCTTGGAGCAACCGGTCTCAAAGGCAGGTCGGGATTTAATGGCTGTGGAACTTGTGACATGGAGATTTCCTCGCCGACGTTATTGATCCGCTCGTTGGTTCGAGATTGCTCCATCCTTCTACTAACTCGAATTCACTCAGATCTACGCTTCGTGCCCCACAGTGGGCACCAATTTGTTGATGCTTGAGATCGGTTTCGACTCGAAAAGAGGCAAGAAATGAACAGATAGATCTAAGACCTTGAACTAGAAAATGGAAAGAACAACTCTTATATTGATTTTTGCTTAAGGTTACAAAAGTGTCTTCTCTAATTACAATTTTCCTCTATTTATAAGCTTAAATCCCTGACCTAGTTGTGCTTTTCCCCTTCTTTTATTTTCGGCCTCTTCTTCGGAGCTCGCTAGCATATGCTGAGCTGTTTGAGTCTTCTTTTGGGCCTGGGCCGAACTTCGAAAGAGATCTTCTTCTGGGCCTGGGCCGAACTTCGAAAGAGAAAGAGCCAACCAGGTACGAGCCTTAATGAGCCTTTTGGAGCAAGTGGGCCATGTACCAACACTCTTCCTCTTCACGGAACTCAGACTCCATGGCTCGAACCTTTATCTTGTGGCTTCACGGACTGGGCGATTCTGGACCTGCAAACGAACCCATCAGAACATTATTCAAGTCTCCGAGTTTAGAAACACTAAGTGGCTCTTCCCTTCTGCTCCATCAAATCCAGTCTCCTGCAATTGTACGATTGACCTTTAGTTTTCTAATTTTTGGGAATCATTGTAGTGGCTTTCCTTCTTTTCTAGGTTTTGATCATTGTTTATGATTTGATTGAGCTCAAGAATTTTGTTTATTACGTAACGGGATTAGTATCTTCTCAACCTAATTCAAATTTTTGGATCGTATCCTTAAGTTGGAGAACTTTGATATATTAGCTTCTGCTGGTTAATTATATGCGAAAGACATTAGTGAATGTAGTACACAAAATTTTGCTTCTCTTCTAAAGTTTTTGACTAGGATTTGTCTTGGACAGATGGTGCAGTGATACTTTCTTGGTTTGACATTCCTGAACTTCCTCTTACAGCGGTAACACTTCTTGACAATATTTACTAAACTTGTAGCTTAACTAATCAGTAATTGTTGAGAAGAACTTAAGGTTTATAATGTACAAAGAACAATCTGCTTATAAAATATTAAGGGAGCTTGTTTTGTTCGATAGATTTATGCCATCAAGTAAGCAACTCTTTATGCATTACGGCTCTCCGAAAGATGAAAGCAACGTTCTAAAAGCAGTTAAGGACGTTCATGCCATTATAAATAAGGAGATTGCAGGAGGGACAATCCAGAAAATGTGTATATCTGTGGATTTAGCCAAGGAGGTGATCTCTCTTTGCACATACACCCCCTATTAGTTAGCCATTTCCATGGAATTACTCACCTTTCAGTTTCTATATTTGAATTGATCTGAAAGTCTACTGTTGATGTTTTTTGCATTGGACTCCTGAACATGATTATATGATTTTCTTGCAGGTGCATTAACCTTGGCTAGTGTTCTTCTTTACCCAAAAACTCTTGGTGGAGGTGCAGTCTTTAGCGGATGGATTCCATTCAACTCTTCGATCATCAATCAGTTTACGAAAGATGCTAAAAAGGTTTCATCTGTTTTTATTCAGTTTATTATAAGTTGATGTTCTCATCACAATTTTGTGGGTTTCTAAGTATCTCCAGATTTTGCATATGCAGACACCAATCTTGTGGTCTCATGGCATTGATGACAAGATTGTACTATTCGAGGCTGGTCAAGCATGTCTTCCTTTTCTTCAACAAGCTAGTGTCACTTGTGAATTTAAGGTGTACTATAATCAAAGCAAACACTCATGTTTGATCATTTAAACAGACTATTCAAATCCAGATACTTATCACTTGGAAAGATCTTAGAAACCAATTCCTGAGAATGTGAATCTGAAGAAATTTTGTTTATCTGCAGGTCTATCCGGATCTTGGACACTCGATCAGTAATAAGGAGCTGCAGTACCTGGAGACATGGATTAAACAACAGATGCAAAGTTCGTCGTCATCTTCTTAAAAGTTTTAGGAAAGCAACATTGTACTCATGCTAATAGCATATTAAGACATATCACGACCTATCAAGAATGGTAACTTTTGATAATGGTAACTTCAGATTCCTCTTATTTTTCTTGGTCAAAGGTAAATTTAGCTTATTCTGCTTATCGTCTGTTTATTTATTTTTTCTCAACAACTCCTTCTTCAGCCATAAATTGATACAATGTTTATCTCTTACAACAAGGGTTTGTAACCAACTTGGTACCATAGGATAGAGCTTCGGGTCATAACTCCCAAAGGAGAAAGACTCCCTAGCTATTCTATCAACCGTCACGATTTCTATGCCTAAAGATAATATCATGTCTTCCCCTACATAGATATGAAATGTCTCTTGTCCACGGAGATAGCGCTGGATAGTCCTGCATAAAGGATATATCGTTGATGATTTCATTGAGATCAGACTCAAAAGTTACATTTTTGTATCCAAAATTCAGAACCATAAGAACAGCCCATCTAATTGCTTCAATTTCTGTTTTTTGGTTTGAGTTGAGTGGGCTTAAGGCTCTACCACCAATCCATTTAACCTCACCATTATGATCACTTAAGATCCAGCCAACAACTCTTTGTGTAATCCTTATGCATACTTGTTACAGGAATAAGGTCCAGTTATAAGGTCCATGAAACCCACCACTACAAAACCTAGGTTGTATAGTGGAGATACCATAGTACCTTATATACTAAATTTTATTTCTTTATCTAACCGATGTGGGATTCTGCAATAAATCCCCGCCCTTTAGACTATGATGTCTATGATGCAAGTAATCTTCGGCTTCGGGTGGCTTTGTCTTTTTTTTCTCGTATCTCTTTGACTACTTTTTTTGGACTCCTCTCCTTATTTGTGTCACCATTTTGCTTGCACACTGTTTGTCTATGGGTTAGCCAGGCAAATATCAGTGGCTATAACATTGTACCCACACAGGCCCAAGGGTTCGAATAGTTCTGATACCATTGTTACAGGAATAAGACCCAGTTATAAGGTTCATGAAACCCACCGCTACAAAACCTAGGTTGTATAGTAGAGATTCCATAGTACCTTATATACTAAACTTTATTCTTTTATCTAACCGATGTTGGATTCTGCAATAATGTTCCATCTGAATTGCATTTCAGCCTACTGGGAGGAGGGGCTGACCATTTTGCATTTACGATTGCCGGTGTGGTGATGCATTGGTCTTAACCTGATAAGATGTGGCAGTCGCATCACTCCACTCCATTGCATCTCAACAATCTCCCGTTTGTTTTAGTTTCTTTATTATGAAAACCAAACCAGCTTTGGTTGAGTTGGTCTTATTTGGTTATGGGAATGGTTACTTGACACAAGAATAGTTTTTTTAGCTTTGCCTATAACAGAAAACGGGACGAGAAATCACGGGTATCGGTAAATTAGATTTGCTTCGCAAACAATTCCCACTATAGAACGGGATGAGAATTTTGGAAATCGGTTCCCGAACAGAAATTTTGAGACTCAAAATTTGCTTTCTGAACTATCTCAAAGTATTACTAAATCAGGAAACTGTAATACAAGTACGTAAAATAGTTTGAGAAATACAGGTAATCAATAAGTTAAATTACTATTATAAATTATATAATCAATTTAACAAAAATAACAATGTATAAAAGATATATTAAAATTCAGTACACAAAAAAATACAAAACTATTAAATTACTAATATTACCAGTTCATACCAAAACTACTAGTATATCCATATTGAATTGGTTGTATTTATGTAAAATTGTGAAAATTTAATCAAATATTGTTATGCGCTTGATCTTAATAATTTGAAACATATCTAATATTTGAATCCAATTATATAAAGTTGGGTTTCAAAAGTTAGTAATTAACGGGATTGTTCCACGAGTCAAATCCAATGATCAAAAAAATTTCTGTATAATATTTTATTAAATAAAAGATAAAATCAATTCCTAATCTTATTATATAAAGTTTGATTTCAAAAGTTAATAATCAATAGGATTGTTCCAAATGTCAAATCTAACGATCAAAAATTATTCCGAATTTATATTTTATTAAATAAAAAATAAAATTAAATCTTGATCCTATTATAGAAAGTTGGGTTCAAAAGTTACTAATCAACAAGATGGTTCCATATGTCAAATTCAAAGATCAAAAATTATTTCGTATTTATATTTTTATAGAAAAATGATAAAATCAAAATCTATTATATAATGTTGAGTTTCAAAATTATTAATCAACTAGATGATGTCCCGTGCTATGCACGGGTTAGGTAATATTTGTTTTATTTATTTATGGTTTGATTTGTATGTGTAAATTTCTTAATTACTTAATTATATATATTTGATATATTAAAAATAAATTATAGTGATCACCAATATCTGCTGTACACGAAATATATTTTTTATTTCTGTTTACTTAAGTTTTGATGCATTACAATTTTACATATAAATTTTTTTGTCTCGTGTTATTTACGTTTTGACTCATGTTCATTTATGTTTTAGATTCGTTTATAATTTGTTAGGGGATCTATTGGCAGTGGTTGTATACATGAAAGAGAACTTAAAGTTATAAGTAAAAGTACGGTAAGCTCAAATTGTAGGAGAACTTTAGAAACCAATTCATTCTTTTTTACATTACAGCAAATTTAATCACCCTAAAATATATTTTTTTTTTATGAAAAAATATATATCATAAAGTATTTTTTTGGTATTGGTCACACCTTGTGGGTCCCAGATCCCACATAGGCTATTTTGTTTTGACTTGAGCGTTCTTGGGCTATTTTGTTCTCACCCTAAAATATATACATATGAATTAATTAGTAAATATTTTAAATCATTATAAAGGTATTAACATAGATAAATTATTAATGATGTACCTTAAAATCATAAAGAACCATATCAATCGTTTGAGCATGTACTTAAGTGTATATTTTCTAGAGTTTTAGAATTTTAACTTTAATCCTCTAGGCTTATTTGTTGGGTTTCAATGGAAAATTTTTAAAAAAATATACGATGAAAAAAAAATTGAGAGAAAAAAAAGAGTACAAAAAATCTTTGGTGTTATTAAATTTGTCCCGAGATATTTTTTATATAGACTTCGATTAAATTTTTTGTTCTATTAGAATTAAGAATATCATTTGTTTGATTTCCCCTAAATATAAAGTATTTGGATTTGAATTAGGAATATTTCAATAAATTTGTTTTTTTTTGTTGTTTTCTAATTGTGTTGAACAATATTATTTAAATTAAGGTTCGTATGAAAATACAAACAAACTTATTTTTTAAAACAAACAAACTCATCTTAAACTTCTTATCAAAATCCAAACAAAAGAATTATTTTCAAACCACAAAAATCAAATCTTAATTGGTTAAAAAAATTTTCTGAAAACCATCGAAAATCAATTTTTATTTGGTTAGAAATTTCATTTTAAACCAACAAAAATAAAATCTTAATTGGTTAAGGTTTCCTTATTTAACAAACTAAATTCAAATCTTAATTGGTATGAAATTCTTTTTAAAATTAATAAAACTCAAATCTTAATTGGTTGAATTTTCTTTGTAACTGTATTTTTTTATTGAAATCCATCAAAAACAAATAATTCATTTTTAAATAATCTTATATAAACAAAAAGATAAATTAATTAGTTTAAACAAAGTAACCAATCAAAACAAATTTAAGAATTTTGAATCTAATTATTGAATTATATATAAGGTATTATGTTAATTATTGAATTAATATTATTATTCTAATTTAAAAAACAAAATCTGTTTAATTAAGGATCTTATCATAATCTTAACTAACTTATTTGTTAAAATAACTATAACTAAGAAAATCAAATTAAGGTTCAAAAATACAACCAATCAAATTAAGGTTCAAAAAAGTAATCAAATCATAAACAAAATCTCTATTAACGAAATTAAAAAAAATTGTTGTTACAAAGAGATAAAGATAAGACCAAATCATGTGACAATTATCTTAACAAATATTACCCAGCCAAACTAATTAGTTAAAATAAATCGACAAATCATAAAAATCTAAAATTTAAAATCTCTATCATTTTATCACAGAAACTCTTATTGTTACGATTTTATTATAATAGAAATATAAGTTAAAAATCTTTTTATATTAAAATTAAAAAAAATTGGTAATATTCTGTAAATAAAGATATTATTAAGAATTAGTTAAAGAATTTTATTAAATATTATCAAAAGATAATTTTTTTAACTTATTATAAAATATATGAATCTGTTAACATGATAATTTTATTATATATATATATATATATATTTGGATTAGAAATATCTCTATACAATATTTTTTATTGTTTTTATTGCGTTGACCAATAATATTTTAATTAAGTTTCCTATTAAAATCCAAAAAACTTATTTGTTAGAACAAACAAAATTGTATTAAGGTTCTTATCAAAATCTCAAAAAAATATTTATTTTTAAAGAACCAATGAAAATCAATCTTAATTGGTTAAAGATTTTTTAAAAAAACGAGCAAAAATCAAATTTTAATTGGTCTTTATAAACCAACAAAAATTAAATCTTAATTGGCTAAAATTTTATTTATAACAAACAAAATTCAAATCTTAATTGGTCAGAGATTTTTTTAAATCATCAAAAATCAAATCTTAAATAGTTAAATAGATATTGTGATAATTGTGATATTCAAATCTTAATTTCGAATAGTTTGAGAATTGTGATAATTGTCCTAGGCGGGTCGAGTCTTAAAGAGATGTTGTTTATTAGTTTTCCTATTATGATTAGGAGAATTATTATTAATAAATATCGATTAGGATAAGGATATAATTATGATAATCTCGTAGGCGAGATAATCTCTTATAATTAATTAATAAATAATATTTAATCTAGATAATAATAATTAATTAATTAGTTATATAATCTAATCAGAATATAATTGTACGACAAATATTACATGATAATATTTCCTAATAACAATACAACCTAGTCCAAAACAGACAATATAACACGGTATTTAAGTTAATGCTATGTTTTTATTATATAAGAGATGAGATTATTCCACATATTAAATCTAATGATCAATAATTATTTAGTATCTATATTTTATTAAAAATAATAAAATTTAATCATAATATCTATAAAGTTAGGTTTCCAAAGTTTCTAATCAACGAAATTGTTTCACGTGTCAAATTGAAATGAAAATGAATTAGTGATGATTATAGGGTAGAGAAAGTATTAATTTTAATTTTAACTTAAATTCTCATTAAAAAAAATTTAATATAGTGTATGTTATTGCCTATGAAATAAATAATTTAAAATAAAATTTAGAACTAAAAGAAATTACAATCATTTGTTTGTCTAAACTAAAATATGTAAATATTAGTTTACTTATAATAATTTTTTTGAAAAAAACATGATTTTAAATATCATACATATTGATTTTTTTTATTAAAAATACTCTAGTTTAGTATATTTTAACGTATTGTTAACTTAAACAAATGCCCAACGGAGAATTCTTGTACTCATATTCTCAATCATTTCTCTTACTTATTTAAATATTAGTTTTAGATCCAAATAGGAAATTAAAATTTTTTCTCAAAAAATACATAAATTTTGGGATGGAAATGAAATGCAACAGGATTGATATGGATATGGCTAGAGTTTTTGGTCGATGAATAATTTAACTTTAACACATAGATTTGTAAGTTTCGTTGATTTAAATTAGACAGTATTCCAATAGTAGAATAATAGTATATAATTTATTTTGTCAAACACAATACAAATGAGTGACTATATAACTCAAATTTTGATGTTCAAAAAGATAACGGTGATATAAGCAGTAGGCTTTTAATAAAAGATGTAGTAAATTCAATCTTCTTAGTATTTTCTTATGTCATTCAAATCAATTATTGATAATCCATCTATGTCGGATTAATGGCTGTCAATGCCAGCATAAAAATTAATCAACAATTATGTTTCTGTAACAACAAAATCTAGCGTAGAAAATAAGTTTAAAAAAAATTAAAATATCATATTATGATGAATGAGTTACAGTGAAAAAC
This sequence comes from Lepidium aucheri, assembly GCA_900406435.1. NCBI lineage: Eukaryota > Viridiplantae > Streptophyta > Magnoliopsida > Brassicales > Brassicaceae > Lepidium > Lepidium aucheri. Next base: position 21,879 of record OVBA01000118.1, on the reverse strand, counting down.
TTATGATGAAAAGAAGAAAAAAGAGAAGGATCTGAAATAATGAATTTTTAATATGATTTATTATTGTAAGCATATAAGTCGATATTTATGCTTGAAAACCATAGAGACAGTGAAGTATTATTAAATCCGACAAAAAAAATCCAAGTGAGCTGCTGCATGGTCTGTTGTAAGTGCAGGGATATTTTGGTCCAAACATAGTATTTCCCATTTGCGCCCATATTATCTCCTTGGATTCTTCCCACGCCATCCACCGACTATATGCGATTTTCCAACATTAACCCTCGACCAATTCGAAAACTACAGAATCTTTGAGAATTTGAGTGACAGCTAGATCAGAATCTAAGTCCACTATTATTATTATTATTATCATTTTCAATATCTCCCATTCAAGTGGCTTTTTCGAAAAATCTTCATCTTTGTCACAACGTTTTCATCACTAACTACGATTGTAGTTTATTTTCAATTAATCGCAATCATTTGGAATATCAAAATTGTAATCTAAATGAGTATATGGTATAGAGTATAAGACATGAATCACGTGTGATTGTAATGTTTTAATGTAAGAATAAAGACAATGATAGAGTAAAAGTGTTTAGTTAAAACTGGATACGTGTAATGAAGTTATTGCGACTATCGAAATTCGAAACGCTGGCATTAGGCCGTTGGAGATGGTCCTACCTTAAGACATGTCTATTACTTCTTAACAACACTCCTTTCTATTTATTCTTCTGTCTCCATCAATTATAGCTCTTATTATCTCCTCTAAACAACCAAATTAAATATTTATTAATAAAAACAAAGATTATCAAGCTCCATTATGAGAATCGAATTTGAAGTTCAAGCTTGTTACAAGGGTCAAAGCCTATACTTGTGTCAAGCCAATCTTGGAGGATAATTATTGGACGATTTGGACCATACTCCAAGATAGTTCTCAATTAAGATCTCACATGTGATTTGATTTTCTTATTCGATTACTCAAATTGAAACCAAATACTATATACATTTGCACTCTATGCATGAATAATTTGAACCGGTCTATATTACATTAAATTTTATTCATACTACATATTATTGAATTGATGCCATCATGACTTTTTAAAATATCTCTTAAGTCATGTTTTCTAAATTATATAATATAATAAATTATATAGCCTACGTTCCATTTTGCAGCTATAATTCTGCAAACTGAAATTATAAAACACTGTGATTATATTCACTAGATTGTGAATATTATATATATATATGTGACGACATATCATAATAATTTTCAACTGATAGTTAGTACTCACTTCATTTCATAATACTTATTATTTTAGGCTAAATTTTTTGTTTTATTTAAGTTGTCATTCTTGTTTTCTAATATAGTTTTTAATATAAAATTAGCTATTTTGCCCCTATTTAAATAAATAAAATATTAAATAGTTTAAAATTTTAATAGTGAAATAAGAGTATAACAAAACATTTTTATATATTTTTTAATATGTGTGCAAAGTCTTCTTCTTTTTGGACGATAGGAAATTCGATTTTAAAGTCATTTGAAATGGAAGAAACAAAAAATCAGTGTAGAGAATGTAAAAAAATAAATGTAAGGGGTAAATTGACAATTACAGAAACAAAGATGAAAAAAGTGTAAAATAAAAAAAAGCGCCAACTATGGTAGTAATACTGTTAGAAATGAGCCAATCGAAAGAGAAGCGTCTAACGACGTTGGCTACTTGAAAGATGACGCAATCGCCTCTCTTTAGGATTCAGTGGCAAATTCGTAATAATACAACCATGAATGTTGCTTTCCGTCATTTCAAGTCCTTCGTCCTTCTTCTTCTCTCCACCTTCACTGCCACTCACAACTACACGCGCGACTACTCTCTCTCTCTCTCTTCTGAAGCACTCAAAGAGTAAAGTTCTCTGCATTTCACTTCTCTCTCTCTCTCTCTCAAAATGGCGGGTCGGATCCAATCCCACCAGCTGCCAAATGGACTGTACGTATCGGGAAAGCTGGAGCAGCCAAAAGAGCGACCACCAACAATGGCGGCTCGAGCTATGCCTTATACCGGAGGGGACATTAAAAAATCCGGCGAGCTAGGAAGGATGTTCGATATTTCAGTCGTCGATCCCGCCTCTTTTCAAGGACCACCTCCGTTAATTGTCGGTGGTAATAGCAGCGGAGGAACATCAAGGCTTCAGGTGCCGCCACGTGTCTCCGCTTCGTCTTCAAACCCTAACAGTGGATCCGCTCGATCCGGTCCCAACTCTGGTTCGGTTAAGAAATTTTCAGGTCCACTCTCTCAGCTTCAGCCAACCGGTTTAATAACCTCCGGTTCACTCGGTTCGTCAGGTCCATTAGGGTCCGGGTCTAGAAGGTCGGGTCCTATGGAACACCAGTTGAGTAATTTAGGGTCCAGTAAGCCTAAGTACGGGTCGTCGGTGACGAGTCTGAACACGGACCCGGTTCGGGTCGGGTTTAAAGTACCCAAGGCGGCTGTTTGGGCGTTTCTGATTGTGGCGGCGATGGGATTGCTAGTAGGAGTATTTCTAACCGTGGCTGTGAAGAAACCGGTGGTGATTGCAGTGGTTTTAGCGGCGGTTTGTCCCGCCGTCATAGTTTTGGTGTGGAATTGCTTTTGGAGAAAAAATGGATTGTTGAGTTTCATCAAAAAGTATCCAGATGCTGAGCTTAGAGGCGCAATTGATGGACAGTTCGTCAAGGTTACAGGGGTAAGTTTCGACCTAATTTTCCAAATTCCAGTTTTAGTTAGCCACTTTAATTTTTCTGGTTCAACCAAATTGCTTCCTAATTTAGCTTTTAATAATATCAATTTTTGTTAAGTTAAAATGTCATCATAAGTGGCTTTCCTTATGGATGTTTATACTCTTGGATCTCTGTTTAGTGTCAATTAACTTCATTTAATGTTTGTTTTGCTCCATTATGTTTCTGGGTGCTTTATGATGTTTTTGCTTTTGTCTGTGTTAGAAATTATAAATTAATAACGATTATATTACCAAATTAAAGTTTGCTGCCTGTGTGAAATTTCTTAAATGAAATTAGACCATTAATAATTCGACAATTGCAGTCACGGATATTTTTGTAATCTGGATTGGATTCCAGGCGGCAACAGCTATTTTAATGCCTTTGTACAGACCGTTTATTATACGGCTTTTATTGTTTTTTATGATTTAACAGTGTTGCTATAGATCATGGTTAAATTTGATAGTTTGATGATCAATGGTGTACTTCTTATTTGCTTAAGGTTGTAACATGTGGAAGCATTCCTTTGGAGTCTTCATACCAAAGAACACCGAGATGCGTTTATGTATCCACGGAATTGTATGAGTACAAAGGTTTTGGTGGAAAATCCGCAAACGCAAAACATAGATGCTTTTCCTGGGGGTCTAGACATGCAGAGGTAAGTTTCTTTTTCAGTGCCTGCTACAAGATTTCTTCAAGTTTCTAGACAGAATTTTGATGATTCTGGTTGTTTATACGTTTAATTTCTTTGGCAGAGATACGTGTCGGATTTTTACATCTCAGATTTTCAATCTGGGTTACGGGCACTAGTAAAAGCAGGATATGGATCAAAAGTTTCTCCTTTTGTCAAACCGGCGACTGTGGCTAATGTAACAACGCAGAACAAAGATTTATCTCCCAGCTTCTTAAAGTGGTTGTCGGATCGCAACCTCTCTGCAGATGACCGTGTCATGCGCCTCAAAGAAGGGTATGCTTCATGTCTCACACACATCTTAGATTTTTCTTAAGGTGTCATTATCCCAATCCTGATTTCAGTATAATTGGAAGTTTTACTCTCAGACTGTTGATGAACGCGTTTTTTTTTTGACTGGTAACTATGAATAATTTTCCACGTTAAAAGTCTCAGTCATGGAAAAAGATGTGAAGTAACATGTAATGTTGGAAGAAACCCATTAACTTCTGTCAAAGTAAACGGTTTAAACAGCTCACATCAATGGTTGATATGTCTGAAGTTAGAGGGCTTAAAAAGTTGAATTAGGGCACACGTTAGTGAGACCCCAGGCCAAAGTCATCTTTTTATTAGTACAAAGGGAGGATCTTTTTGACTGCTCTCAGTTTGTAGTCGCACAAGGAAGCTCAATGGTTTCACATTTGCCATTAAAGATAACCCTTTTGTTGCTTGACTTAAATAGTAAATGATTGGGTGTGATGTAGATACATAAAAGAAGGAAGTACGGTGAGCGTGATGGGGATGGTAAGAAGGCATGACAACGTACTGATGATAGTTCCTCCAGTAGAAGGAGTTTCTAGTGGCTGCCGGTGGTGGCACTGCCTCGTCCCAACCTACGCAGAGGGCTTAATAATCACATGCGACGATAATCAAAACGCTGATGTCATTCCTGTCTGAAACCGATATGTACGTAATGCTTCTTTTGCCCGATATTCATCAATATATAAATGCTACAAGAGTTAGGCTCACGAGAGTGTGAAGAAAGAAGAGAGAGAGGTATGAGAGGAGAGCCAAAATTGGTTGAGGAAGGATACCAAATGAGCTTTGCCTTTTCACGATGATCCTATTAGCTTTTTTGTTTTTCTTAATTATGTTGTTCTTTTTGCCCCTTTTATGGGGTTTATGTTTGTGTACATAAAGCCCCAAAATGTAAATGCTATTTTCTCTTTAAAATAAAATTGTTATGTTCAATCTACTCTCCACTAAAACCTTAAGGCATGTCTAGCTGTATCTCTGCATTTACTTTTCCGAGAGGTTGTGTGAAACCCCATGCAGAAGCCATTTAAATAGTTGAGAATAGGAAAACAGATTTACGTTATATGATAAAAGAATCTCAAAACAAATTACGTGGATTTTCACAATACAACATTCGACATCAAAACATAGTGAGGTTTTTATTCATCGTTCTATATAAACTTAACATTTAAAGTCCGTAAGTTTTGAGTTCGATGCACATCTTTAACTTAACTCAAAACAAATCAGGCATATATACATACATGAATGCATACATAATCACGTACATGTTTCTATTTATAGATGAACCAAAAATAGTCGTCAGACCTCCAGATTTGTAGTTAAACAAATAAGGAGGAAGACTGAAATATATCATATCATTAATTCACTACCATGAAAAATCTCTACCATTCTTCGTAATATCTTTGAGAGAAACATCATGCCAAAACGATTCAATCCTCTATATATTTAATCGGCCATTTATATTTTTGTTCATGGTATGTTCACTGTCAAACACCAAAGACAACAATACAAAGGTTAATGTTTGGCAAAAGAAGATCCTTTTTGGAAACAAGAGAAACCAATTTAAGGTATTATACCAATTGTTTTATTGAGCAACCATAGAAGAAGAGCAAGTTCAATGCCAAAAATGGTATGCAACCATGATCTGTCTACAAGGAATCCATACACAGTGATCCCAGCTTTGTTGTTTTCTAGATAGGTCACTGCGAAAAAAAACACAGTTTTTTAAAGATCAGGTCATAAAACTTTGTGGTCTAAGTTTCGTAATTTGTTGAATTTTATGGAAATGTCTTTTACCTAAAGCTTGACGTTTTTGGTAGGAAATTGTATTGGCGTAGATCGGATGTATCTTGGTATTGTCAAGATCATCGTCTCCTTCTCCTTCTTCATCAGATGTATCAAAGACATTGCTAAATGGACAAATTTGGGACTCAATCACTGAAGTTGTAGGAGTTTCGCCATCAAGATTATCAAATGAGTCAACCGTGGCACAAACGTTCCACTTAGCTGCAAGGCTGGTTACAGATTGAGCTTTGTGAGTTATCTTCGTTGCACTTCTCAAACATATGAATACTCCTGTTACCAAACTCAACGAACATAACTGTGAACACATCACAAAAAAACATTGATTAATGACTGCATTACGTTTATATTCCGAATAAACCGAACCAAAAAACAGGGAAACCAAACTAAAGTAAAGAAGAAAGTGAAAGAGCTCTTACCGCGAGCTCGCCAACCTCATAGATATTAACAGCAACACTAGCTCTTGTGGTGGTAAGCAAAGCCATGAACTGAGTAGCAGTGACAAAAACCAAAGACAAGAGAATGAATCTCCTGAATCGATGGCTAACAATCCTCAAATTACGACGGATCTTTTGATGGTCAGCAAGAGCTGAGCGAACGTCCGTCATCTCAGAGGAAAAACAGCGCGCAAAATCTTCAAGACAAAGAATCTGAAGATGACAGGTGATTTGGTAGAGGATACAGGCAATGATGAAGATGGAGTTACGGTAAAGCCAAGAAGAGAGCTGGAGAGTGCAGGCAATAACGTGGCTTAGAATAGGATTAATGATGTAAGGAATCTCGTCGAAGCCAGAGATATACCACCAAATTCTGTAGATAGCTTCAAGTGTTAGTGATGGCAGTACGAAGATCATTAGCCGTTTCAGCGATCTCTGCATCATCAAGAAACAGAACAAACCATTTAATTAACTAAAAACATTCTATTGTATAAATAACATCCGACCTTAGCTCAGTTGGTAGAGCGGAAGACTGTAGTCTGATGACAGATAATCTTTAGGTCGCTGGTTCGATTCCGGCAGGTCGGATTTTTTTTAATTAACTATGAAAATTGCGTTTTAATCCAAATAAAACTGTCGGCCACAATTAAATAAATGATGACTGTTTGCATTTTTACAAAATCATGAAATAACTAAAAATGAGACTGAAAAGTTTATAAGAAATACTAGTACTTATTAAGATGTCAGTTTCGCGATGGCATCAAATCGTAAATAGTGGGTACATGGTAAAGGTTCTGAGTTTTTAAAAATTCTAGGTTTTGCAATATTTCTTTAATTCAAATTTGACGACACTTTGATCATTCCAAAATCGAACGAGATTTAATTATAGAAAAAAGCTGACCTGGATTTCGACTTCGTGTTCGATCCTAACCTTATCGCTAACGTTCCAAAGCTTATCGAGGAAAAGGAAGCGTCGCATCCCGAACTTTCTAGACCAAATCGAGAGGCTAACGAACGAGATTCCAGCGAATATCGAAAGAGAAAACTGAACCACGGCATCGTACGGACGTCGGTGATGGAAATCGCAGTCGGAACAGACGAGCAAGAAGTGGGAAATCATAGGAACGATGACGACGAGAAGGAAGAAGACGGACCACGAAAGCACAGCTGTGCCACGATTCGACTGATCGAACCAAAGCACGAGGCTCATAAACGAGAATCGTGACGGTGAAAACTCCGTCGGGTATTTGTTGATCTCGCTTGGTCGGGTCTCAGGGATCAGATGTTCCCGAGATCCTCGACCCGACGATGTGTTCTCCATGAGAAGGTTAATTTCGGGATTACGAATATATTTTTTTTCAAAGAAGAAGGAAAAAAATAAAGTCGCGTCTGATTTTGTAAGCTACCTGTTATGTATTTAAATACTGTAGTCCCCAAATTTTTTTATGTTTGATCTCAAACACACATGTATATAACATAAAACTGTATATTTACTATTTAATTATTTTAAAGATATTATGTTGTTTCATTTTATTTGTTTTTTTTGGCTACTAGAAGGGTTTCTGTTTGTCTTTTTGTTTTTAACTATTTTCAAAAGCTGTTAAATATCTGAATAATAATAAAAAAACTATAAAGGATGTAGTAGAGTGTCGTGGTCAAATTACTCGTTAAGAAAATTAATTGTGAATGAAGCTAAATATGACCCTTTTGTTACCTCATGATTGATGCCCACTTTCTATTGATATGTTTAGGTGTTTACGGTTTAATAATTTGACTTCATATAGTGAGTAGTTGTCAGCTGAATTAGTAAAAATAAAAATTAACAAATAAAAGGTTACAAAAAACTGTTGATTTATTGGTTCCTATCCTAGCTTTTCTTAATATTATAGTTTTGAAAATATGTCGACCAAATCAATTTTGAAACTGGTCAATTAGTAATAATAATATTATTTTTGTAAAAAAAGAGCTGCACTTGGCTTTACATGTTTTATAATTGTCTGGCTAAAGATCGATCACCCATAATATGCTCCTTAACCCAAGGATTTTTTTTGTTTAATGGTTCATAACCCCAAAAGGTTATTTATTTTATTGAATGTATCTAATTCTTAATAATATAATTCGTTATACATATATATATATATATATTTTTTCCAACTCAACTAATTCATTAAGACAAAGCAGATGTTGAAGAACATGGAGCACAAAAGATGGATTTCTAGAGAATCCTCTAACATTCCAGGCAAGAAATCAGTTTTATAATTCAGAATGCGAGGAATGAGTGATAGAGATAAATCGTGGAAGAAGCACTTCAGGCGAGCAAACTCCTCCAAAAACGGAGAGAAAGCCGGTTAGTCTCCAGGATCGTCCCATCTTCAATATCTCCGAACAGTCAACAACAAAAACCAGTTAGAAAAACTTGAGAAAAATAAGAGGTGAAACCTTAATCATACATCAAGCCTTTTTACATACGTTTTTTTGTGTGTCTAAATTCACGAGGTCAAAACCTTAATCATACAGATGTTCGAAATAGTTGTTAGTTGTTACTTTCACGGGCTGGAAAATCAATCGGCAGTTAAGAATTCAATTCCGAATTTATTTCGTACCATATATGATTGACGTGTCCCACATTCGGGCTATTAGGCCTTGTTATTTTAGGCCCATAACTATATCGGGTTCGGATCATTTGACTAAATCGGATCCTTTTTTGGTAGGAGATTTTCTCCGGCCGTAATTAGTTGGACGCGTCGACGTCGATAGGCATGAATAGATGAAGTGGAGAACCCAGAATATCCGCCCACCTCGGGAATCGTCATTCGTCGTCCTCTACAACTCCCAAAGTTCCATTTCTACCAAAAATATTATCTTACCTTTACTTTTATTTCCTCTGACTTTTCTGCTACCTGATTTTTAAGACGTTCTTCAAATCTTGAGTTCCTGACGAAGATGGCGGCGACGGTGGCGATCTCAGGCATCTCCTCTGGTTCGTTGATGATCTCACGGCCTTTGGTTAATCTTCGACGCTCTACAGCTGCCATTTCGTACAGTTCCTCTCACCAATTGCTTCATCATCGTCCTCTCTCTTCTCGTCGTTTGCTCTTTAGGTGTGACTAGCTACGCCTAATACTTAATTGATATATGAAAAGAGTTTAAATTTATGCTGTGATTTTCCAACTTATTTTATAAAATTCAGGAACTTTCAACGAGTTCAAGCAACGATTTTGCAAGACGATGAAGAGAAAATGGAGGTGGAAGAATCGTTTAAAGCAGAGACTTTTACTGGTAAAGAACCACTCGAAGAGCCAAATACGAGTTCTTCGACAAGTGCTTTTGAGTTATGGGTAATCAAGCTTGAACAAGGAGTGAATGTCTTTCTTACAGTAAGGCTTTTATGACCCTTTTTTTTTTTTTTTTATCTTAAACGTTATGTCTTAGTAGAAATCTGGAATGTTTGATTGTGTTCACATTTTTACCGAGAGTTATTCTATGTGTTCTGATTATTATCTTGCTTTCGTTTTTTCCCTCAGGACTCGGTGATAAAGATACTTGACACATTGTACAGTGACCGAACTTATGCAAGGTTCTTTGTTCTCGAGACAATTGCTAGAGTCCCTTATTTTGGTAAGTTTAGTTCAGTTCCTTGATTCTTGCAAGAAACAGTTAGCAGAATATTAAGAAATTAGTCATTATAAGATGATAAGATTGTTAAAATTACCTGAGATGTGTGCGGAAGGACAAGTCGAGGGATGTATAACTATGTTCTCTTTCTTACCTCATTAGTAGCATAGTTCAACTCTTAACAGCAAAAGGTGATTCAGTCATAATCCTTTGTGAAATATAGGATTTGTAGATAATCAAATCTCATTCTTATCGTGTTTGTCAAGAGTTATTGATCTGGATTCCGAATGTAAATTTGTTCATAGGCTAGAACATAACTTCAGTTTCTCTGTTCCTTGCAGCCTTTATGTCTGTGTTACACATGTATGAGACCTTTGGCTGGTGGAGGAGAGCAGATTATTTGAGAGTACACTTTGCTGAGAGTTGGAATGAGATGCATCACTTGCTCATAATGGAAGTACGAACCAAGAATCTCCCTTCTGTAAGAGTTTCGTATTCTTATTCACATAGTTGGTAAAGTAAAACGCATGTTTCATATCACAGGAATTGGGTGGAAATTCGTGGTGGTTTGATCGTATTCTGGCTCAGAACGTAGCAGCCTTTTACTACTTCATGACAGTGTTTTTGTATATCGTTAGCCCTAGAATGGCATGTAAGTTTCCTTTTTGCTTACAAACTGGAATCCTGTTATGATCGTCTAAATTGTGGCAGAATGCTCTATAGAAAAGCCAACTTTTTGTCTTCATTACTTCATCAACCATTTATTACCCGTGCAGATCACTTTTCAGAATGTGTAGAGAGTCATGCGTATGAGACTTACGACAAATTTCTCAAGGCCAGTGGAGGTTAGTTACATTATTTGTTTCTTCTTTCACTTACATTCCCACTACCATTTACACAAAATTCTTCAATGATTTTTACATTCTGAATTGTTTTGCTTCTTTTTAATGCCTTAACAGATGAGTTGAAGAAAATGCCTGCACCCGATATCGCAATAAAATACTATACAGGAAGTGATATGTACTTATTTGGTCAGTTTATGCTTCTGGGTTTTTATCAATATTCTCTGGACTTGAGTTTTTTTCGTTTGATTAATAGACTCTTAAACTTGCCTTTTATTGTTTGCAGATGAGTTCCAAACATCCAGAGTTCCCAATACACGAAGACCAGTAATAGGTAACGTTTTTAGTCGTTACGTTCATTCTGATTCCCTTGAACCTCAAATTGCTGAAAAGAATTATGATTCATCTATCATTGTGACTTGTGAGTCTCCATTCTATATGTGTACGGATCTAAAGAGCACTACTTTCAGTTTGTGACATACTTTGGTGTTGAATAAAGGATCTATAACGTTGTTGTTGTTTTGTGAATATGGGTGGGCAGAGAATTTATACGATGTGTTTGTGAACATAAGAGACGATGAAGCAGAACATTGCAAGACAATGAGAGCTTGTCAGACTCTAGGCAGTCTTCGTTCTCCACACTCCATTTTAGAAGATGCTGAAGGAGAGTCAGGCTGTGTAGTTCCTGATGCTCATTGCGAAGGAATTGTAGACTGCATCAAGAAATCCATCACGAACTAAATCGCAATGTGTCAACTTATGAAGAATACAGATATACATCCCATATACTTAGGAATTAAGGTAAATGACTGAAACTCCTATCGTTATGTGTGTGGGGGAGAATCAAATACCATATTGATGTTATTCAACTGTGTAATGTCATCAATTTAGTCGTGGAGATATCACTCACTCTCGAGGCTCCATTTGTATTCTTCTTATATGTATATTGAGCTCTACTTCTGTTGCTCAAACAATACAAAGATTTTGCACAACTCATCTCCCACTTTAAGCCGTGTGTTATTCCCACCCACAAACCAAAACCTTTCTATATCTAGAGGCCAAAATTCATGTTGTAATATCTGTATAAGCCATGAAAGCAAAGATTGGAAGATTTTTGCGTATATCTTCGTTTTAAAGCCGTCGGTGGGTATAACTACCATTTAGTTAACTCGTAAACCAATCGGTTTTAAATTTCAACTTGGCTACCTTGGATTCTCCTCTCCCTCTTTTTCTTTTGAAGCCAAGGTCTACTATTGAATTATCAATTTAGAAGCTGCAACTTTTCATTGGACCCTTTTTAGCAAAGTCGATATCAGTAGACTGAGGCTTTTGTTATATACCGAACCTTTCATTTTGAAGTTCATACCATTTAAGACTTGAGTAGAGTATGAATCTTTATATATACTGTTTAGGCATCTGTCACTAAAAGAGTTATATTTGAAATTGATATCATATAAGTCGTGGGTAGCGTAATCACAATCATATGTTTCCCATAAATCACACCAATTTGTTCTAAGAATTCATATTGCTTAAGCCGTAGTTGTGTAATCCCAATAACGTGTCTCCCGTATATTACACCATTTCGTTCTAAGAGAACTCATATCGCTTAAGCCAGGGGTAGTGTAATCTCAATTAGGTGCCTGCCATAAATCACACCTTTACGTTCTAAGAAAGCATATCACGTAAGTCGTGGGTAGTAATCACATTTAGGGTTCTCCCATAAATCAAATCCTTTTGTTCTCACTCTTTCATTTAAGCCTTGGGTAATGCATGGATTGGGAAATAATCCCATTTAGGCATCTCACTACAAGAAAACATGATAAATTATGACCAAGTTTTTTTTTTTGACAATTTCATATTATTTTCGATTTTTTAATCAATTTTGATTGAAAATATGTTAGAAAACCATGTTTTGACCAATTTATAGTATTATTATGGTCAAACTTCAATGTTTCTTAGTACTCTTCCATCATCAAAAATGACAAATTTACCCATAATTGAAGTAAACAAAATGCAACAAGAACGAGATTCCCTCATCTTTCGAGGTTTTAAAACGTTTAAATGAAAACAAAATTTTGAACCAAAATAAAAACAAAAAGAAAACACAATTCATAACATTCTTCTTGAACGTTATAAACAAATCTCTTCTAGGTGTCATATAAAAGAATATCAGGAATCTAGAATCCAATTTTCTTGGTTTATATCTTCGCATGAAAGCTTTAATTCGGATACTACTGAGCCAACTAAATCTTTAGCATCATCATTAGGTAAAGATGATTCTCCTTCTTGTTGTCTTTGACTTTTTCCCTTGTTCCTCTCAGTCCACTTGTAACATTGTTTCTTGTAATGTCCTCTCTTCTCGTAGATCCAGCATTCACCGTTCTTTTTATCTCTTGACTTCGATCTAGACTTGCTTCTTCCCTTAGACCAATTGTCATTCTTCTTCGTCCCAGATCTATCTCTTGAAAATAAGCCTTCTCCGTTTTCTCTGTTGTGATTCCCATCTTTTTTTAACTTGACTTTATTCTTAGCAGCCGTAACAACATCATCTACACATAGTTTCTCCTTGCTATAAGTAAAAGTTTCCCTTAGATGTTCATATTCCTCTGGTAGCGATTTCAACAACAAAATCGCTTGAGTTTCTTACTCTATCTCTATCTGTAGGTGTCTCAGATCTCCGATGAGTTTTAGAAAGTCATCTACATTCTGATCTATCGACTTATTCTCTAATATCTTGAAAGAATAAACCTCCAACTCAGAATAAATCCTATCCAGAAGAGTGGTAAGAAGAAATAACTTGTCCAATGTTTCAATCATGCTCGCTGAAGTCGTACAACTCTCGATCTTCCTCAAGACTTTATCACTGGCGCCTAAGAAAATCAGATTTAAGACTTTCTCGTCTCTGTTTGCACGAGCTTGTTCTTCTTCGATTAACTTTGCATTCGCTTCTGATTTCTTCTATTCTTCTTTTGATAAAACATTTAGTTCATAAGTCTTGAGAACATCCTTTAAACCTTCGACTGTGAGATAAGCAATCATTCTCTTCTTCCACAAACGGTAATCTCCAGAACCATCGAATTTTGCTATCTTCGACTTCGATTTTGTCTTCACTTTCCTCCGCTGACTTTTCTTTGAGCTTTCTCGTTTCTTGATGAAGAATCAACCTGGGCTCTGATACCAATTTGTCCGAGTTTTCAATCGGATTTGGTTCTTGTAATGTCCTCCCTTCCCGTAGATTCAGCATTCATCCTTTTTTTTATCTCTTGACTTCGATCTAGACTTGCTTCTTCCCTTAGACCAATTATCATTCTTCTTTCTAATCTATCTCTTGAAAATAAGCCTTCTCTGTTTTCTCTGTTGTGATTCCCATCTTTCTTTAACTTGATTTTAGACTTAGCAGCCATAACAGCATCACCTTGCTATAAGTAAAAGTTTCCCTTAGATGTTCATATTCTTCTGGTAGCGATTTCAACAACAAAATTGCTTGAGTTTCTTGCTCTATCTCTATCTGTAGGTGTCTCAGATCCCCGATGAGTTTTAGAAAGTCATCTACATTCTTATATATATACTTATTCTCTAAATATCTTGAAAGAATAAACCTTCAACTAAGAATAAATCATATCCGGAAGAGTTGTGGGAAGAAATAACTTGTCAAATATTTCAATCGTGCTCGTTGAATTCGTACAACTCTCGATCTTCCTCAAGATTTTATCACTGGCGCCTAAGAAAATCAGATTTAAGGCTTTCTCGTCTCTGTTTGCATGAGCTTGTTCTTCTTCTATTAACTTTGTCTTCGCTTCTGATTTCTTCTCTTCTTCTTCTGATAAAACCTTTGGTTCATAAGTCTTGAGAACATCCTTTAAATCTTCGACTGTGAAATAAACAATCATTCTTTTCTTCCACAAACAGTCTCCAGAACCATCAAATATTGCTATCTTCGACTTTGATTTCGTCATCACTTTCCTCTGATGACTTATCCTTTAGCTTCCTCTGTTCTTGATGAAGAATCAACCTGAACTCTGGAATTACAACTCTCTCTCTCTCTCTCTCTCCAATCTATTACAACTGAATGATCAGCTCAATCACAACAAAACGAAGAAGAAGTTACTTATATGAACACTTTGAAATTACATAGAAAGCTAACAGACTTAGAACACCAAAAGGTATTCAACACCAGCTTCGTATCAGACTCGTCCTCGCTTGGTCTTAATGAAGCTATACGAGTGATGTGCATCGGATCCTAAAACTTGGATCCTTAAAACCTATTAAAACCCTTGATAAAAACTTGAAGCCTAAGCCCTTTAAGCTTCCTTGCATTTTATCCGAAAGGTCTTGGAGCACACAAAGCCTATATGATGCTTTCTTGAATAACTTTAGATCAATGACTATCACTTCAATTATTTTGTGGCTTATTTGTATAGTGAAATTTATTAAGATAATCGTAAATGCTGAGTACAAAATCATTGAATCTATCATTCTATCAAAAAAGTTTATCGAGATAATCTCTTTCATATCCTTTAATTTTGTTGGGGACAGTGTGGCGCAAAGACGACGTCGTCTATGGTGACATTACACGTGGGAAAAGCCTTGATTCATGTGTCTTCTTTAATTTCCTCTTTGTGTGTTTTTTTTTTCTCTTTTCCTTTTCAATTTTTCAAATTATTTTTCCGCGGGTTTATTATGAAAATATAATTTCCCGCCAGAAAGGTTATACCGGTATAAGATTTCATACTGTTGCTAAATTCGTTAGGACAAAATTTAAATCCTTTCATCATCGCTTTAATATCAGATTATTTGGCATATATACAACTTTGGAATATAGTTTATCTTTATTCGATATATGAGTTCTTTAATCTTTTATAGGATTAAAACTCCAATAGAGGACTACTTTTTGTAGGTAATATAAAATTATAACTATTCTTCTATTATGTCTCTATTAAAGACCCTTACTTAATAATATCAGTAGATTTTAAAAACTAAGTCGTACAATTACAGAAACCATATTAACCTTTTCGTAAAATAGTACTATTATATTACTACTATTCTTCTGAGAACTTTTTTTTGTTCCGTCAGATATTCAGAAGAACCAACATTTATAGTTGCACCAACTGCTATGCCTTGGTAATCATAACTGTTTAGAAATTAATTAGTCCTTTTAACTATAGTGTCGTTGTTTTTATTCCGACATAGGCTAAAACTGTTAGTCTCATCCGAAAAAGAGAGGCTAAATTGTTAGTATGTCTTAAGACTTTTTATTTTATATTTAGTGGGATAAAATTATACTCCTATATAATAAGATGGCCTGAACCCAACCGAATCGAATCATTATAACTGTTGAAAATTATTTAAAGTTGTTTAAAATAATATCAGCTCAACGGGAAATTAATATTCGGAAACAACTTTACCAAAAAATATATAATTCGGTTTAAAGAAATGTGAAAGAAAAAAAAAAGCACTGAAAAGCTCTGAAACCTTCCTTATAATATCATCATCACTGCGAGACCCAAAGATCGATACAGTCTCTCTCTCGCTGTAACTGTTTTTTTCTCTCTGTAAATGTTTCTCTCTCTCGGAAGTCTCTCATGGCGAAGCTGATCTGTCCGTTTTACTGAGAATTTCTGTTACGTCTCTGTAACTGAGAAGATAATGAGTGAATTCGATATCGGAACGAGTCAAAGGATGACGGAGACGCACCGTACGACAACGACTTTTCTTGATTTGCTCCGACGTCAGATGAGCAGCCGTGCCGATCTTACCAGGAGGAAGCGGACTCTGAAAGAACGGCTGAGATTCAAATGCATTGGTTGCTGTGGTCCTACCTGGAGGCTCCGTTTAACTAACAATTCCTCTATTCATAGTCCAAACTCAAGGGAGCACGATACCGAAGAGCAAAGCGAAACACAATCGGTTCCTGAGTCGGATCATGGATCGGGTAGGGGTATGAATCTCGCGACGGCGTTAGAGGCGGAGAGATCATATAACAATGAAGAACCGACGGAAGAGATGACGCCGACGAGAGTTTCGTTGATGAGATTGCTGGAGGAGACGACGGAGAAAGTTGTTGATGACGGGAAGGAGACGGAGATACTAACGGCGTCTATGGGGACGTTGACGGGTTCTGATTCGTTGTGTTGCGTGTGTATGGGAAGAAAGAAAGGCGCGGCGTTTATTCCATGTGGTCACACTTTCTGTAGAGTGTGCTCCAGAGAATTGTGGCTGAATCGTGGCTCGTGTCCTCTCTGTAACCGTCCGATTATCGAGATCCTCGACATCTTTTGATAACAATCGTACGGCTGAGAATTCTAGATCCACGTGATTACAATGAGGTGAGGCGTAGATGCGCAAATTTTAAGTGTGGTATGTGTACTTTGTACCTTTGTTTTGTAATGGAAGATGATGTAAATGCCAAACAAAATACAATTGCTTTTTTGTTGATATGGCCCACTAAATATATTCAAAGCCCACTAAATGTATGTACGTTCCTCTCAGCCCACTAAATATATGTATCTGATATTCGCATGGTAGCAAACAGAAACAGCCAGAAAGCACAGTACACTACCACTGCGGAAGCTTCTAGCACTTTTCATTAATCCATATTCATACACTATATTTATGATGAAAGATTAAACTAAATTAATCATTTTAAGTCAAATTACTCACATACGACTATACGAGCATATATTTATCCTCTATCTATACATGTTTGTTTTGTCCGAGGACACAATGATAGTAGTATTTACTTCTTTTTTATATAATCATTTTCCATAACTTGTTTTTATTTTGTTAAAAAATTACTATCACTAACTTTACTGTTGAAGACATCATCACTACCGATGTCATGAGATTTAATTTTTAACCCAGCAATATACTGGGAGGCATTTTTACTGACATTGGGTGCTCATTAGGAGTGCTCATCACTTGTCTTTTAGTATTTAAAAAGTAAAAATGAAAAAGAAATTGAATTTTGGATTTTGTAGCCAAAGACAAGAACGAAAACAATGCTTGCCTCACACCGTTAGACGACACGATGTTTACAATGTCGACTATCGGCCGTTGGGTCGTTTCCCGCACGTGGCAGAATCCTAGTCGAGTGTATATGATATGTGTCAGAAGTCTATATTATCCTCTGTACTATGGTTCAATTAGTTGATAAATGGGGATATTTTAGGTATTTCCATTTCAATTACAATGTCTATAAATCAACACATATTTTTTCTTGTTCACTAACTTTGAATTGTACTCGAAGAAAAAACACGATGGCTACTCTACAATTGTTCAGCCAATTACCCAGCAAAACCGGTGTTTCGAGCTCATCGAACACTAAATCCCTGTCGAAATCGGTAATGATGTGCTCAATTACACGCCGTTCGGTGTTCTCAAAAGGAGGAAACGCCATTTCCCGGGCGGATTTCATAGTCTGAGCCACAGATGCGGAAGACGAGTGGGGTCCGGAGATGGGAGAGAAGGGATCGGCTCTACTGGTGGCGGAGGAAGCAATTGAATCTGTGGAGGAGACGGAGCGGCTGAAAAGATTGCTGGCTGATTCGTTGTACGGAATCGATCGAGGTTTGAACGCGTCGAGCGAGACCAGAGCTGAAATCGGAGACTTAATCACACAGCTCGAGTCGAAGAACCCTACTCCAGCACCAACCGAAGCTCTCTTCCTTCTCAACGGCAAGTGGATCCTCGCGTAAGTTTTTCCGGTCGAAACGTTCTATTGTAAATTTCATCATTCGTGTTTTAGTAACGATTTTGTTAGCTTTCTCTGGAGCCAAAGAGCTGGTAGCATAAATTTCGAAGTAATTATTGCGATGAAAGTAGGATTCTGGATTCTTGCTATGAAACAACGAATTTCTTCAATCGTGAACCTTGTGCTGCTCTGATTTGATTAAACCGTTTTTGCAGATACACATCGTTTGTAAATCTGTTCCCGTTGCTTTCACGAGGGATTGTGCCGCTAGTAAAAGTCGATGAGATCTCACAGACAATTGATTCAGATAACTTCACCGTCCAAAACTCTATTCGCTTCGCTGGTCCTTTAGCTACAACCTCGATTAGCACAAACGCCAAATTTGAAATCCGAAGCCCTAAACGCGTCCAGGTAATTGAGAACCACTCATCTCATCACTCACTATCTGATATCAACATCTCGAAACGATTCAGTAACGTTTTGGATTCAATTGATTTCAGATTAAGTTTGAGCAAGGCGTAATCGGCACTCCACAGCTAACAGATTCCATTGAAATCCCGGAATTCGTTGAGGTTCTTGGTCAAAAAATCGATCTTCACCCAATCAAAGGGTTACTTACTTCTGTACAAGACACAACCTCGTCGGTGGCTAGAACCATATCGAGCCAACCTCCATTGAAATTCTCTTTGCCAGGGGACAATACACAGTCGTGGCTACTCACGACTTATCTAGACAAAGATATTCGAACCTCTAGAGGAGACGGTGGAAGCGTCTTCGTGCTAATCAAAGAAGGAAGCCCTCTCTTGAACCCTTGAGCTTCGCCAATATCTGTCTCCCTCTCTCTCTTGTTGTGAAGACATTAAGTGTTCAGTATAATGTTGTTATAGTTACTCCTTAATCGTTATGATTAACTAGATGATATGGAATAAAGTTTAACTGTTATGTAACTTCATGGTTATAGGCACCAAACGTGCTTCACATTTTCACATATACAAATTAGGATTATATCCACGCTATAGTGTGGGATTTGATTGTTATTCAACTTGTGTTCGTTCCCGAATCGGAATCAACACGATTTAGAAGAATCGAATCTAAACCAAATCTGATAAAATATCTCAATGGGTCTTTAACCTATATATTTAGGAAATCGAAGCGGAACCAAATCAAGAACCAAACCTAGAGATATTTTAATTAAATCTTTATTTATTTTAGATTTTTATATAAAAATATTCTAACTCAAACTTGATTTATATCCTATGGAAACCGGTCAAAAAAATAAAAATAACTGAATAAGTGTTACATAAAAAGAGCTGAAAACTGAATTAGAAGAACCAATCCCAACAAAGTAACATAATGAGTGCTAAATCTATGTATTCGGAAAACCAAATTTCAAACTTGATTCAGAATCGAATCAAAATCAAATTTGTATTTGATATATTTTAATTTAATTTTGATTTTTTTAGAGTTTTTTCTAATTATTTTTTGTTAATTTTAAATTTTTAGATAATATTTATAACCAAACTCATCTTAGACCTATTTTTAAGGGTAGTTATGAACCATAAGTTAAATTAATCCTAAAGTTTATAACACGGCCAAAATATAAGTGTCACCTGCTTTAATAGATAAGATGTTATAGGAAACTATGACTTTGAATGGAATGCAGGTTTTTTTGTCAATACTGGATCGACAAGGCCCGATCCATAGCCTAAAGCTCACCTCAAAAAATCATTTTTAAAGCTACCATAATGCAACGGATAGGAATCGAATCCTGGTGCCAAGTCATTAGCTGTATCATTCTAACCACTAGACTAAGAGCAACTCGACAATGAAATGCATATTTTATGCAGAATAAATACAATCTTGATGGTCTATATTTAATGTTACTATTCGCTCACTTTTTTGCAGGAGAAAAATAATAATTAAAAATTATGATTCGTATGCATATCAAACAAGAGAAGGAAAAATAAACATACACCTATTTAGGCTTCGAATGGGAAATGCAGTTTAAAAAATGCAGATCATGCAAATCATACAAATCACGCAAAACAAATGCAGATCATGCATAACATATTTTATACTATTATTTTATTATAAGAATTTTTTTTACAATTTTGTAATTTTGATAAATAAGAAGAGAAACAAAGTAGAATCAATTAATCATAAAATGTTATAATAAAATCAAGAAACAATTTTGGTTTTATGAGTGTTAGATTACTTTTGCTCCAACAAAAAATAATTTTGTATTTGTTCTCTATTATAATTTTTTAACCTTCTTTTCTATTTTTTCTATCAATAATTATAAATATATAAATATTAAATGAGGAAATGAGTAAATAAATATTAAAGAAACGAGTACATGAGTGTAAAGGATGGAGTTACTCTCAGTCTGGTGGTTAGGATGATTCAGCTAATGACTCAGGCACCGGGGTTCGATTCTTCTCCACTACATTAGTAGAATTAAAAATGGATTTTAGGGTATGGGTTATGGTATAGATCGGGTCTTGTCGATCCAATTGTTAACAAAAAAAATGAGTGTAAAGCATGCAGATTATGGACATACAAGAACAATACGAGTACAATTCATATTTTCCTTGTTTTCTTAGACTCCATGTATCAATTTATTATTTTAATTTTTTTGTACTGCATAAGAATTACAAATAAAATGTGTGATTAGAGATTTAAATTGCAGATGAGGTAAAATGCAATTAATCTGTAGCTCATATACCAAAAATTTAAAGCCTTAATGCATTTCATCCGATCTGCATTTAATTTAGATGCATATACTATAATTAGTACAATATACACACATATTTACATTATAATTAATACATAATATTTATATATTTACATATTCAATACACGAATCTTTACATATATACCTATCTAATTTTTAAATTACAATAAAAATTACAATGTAATCTAATTTTTTTCAATTACAATAAAAATTACATTATATAGTTGATTATATATACGAGTATCAATGTGAAAAGTGATATAATATAAGGAAATTATTTGTATAACTAAATATAATTTTGTTATTCTTATTTACATCTTGAGTTTTTAGGTATTTGTTTGATTTTTGGTTCATGCCCGGGTTAAAATCCGATAATAAAATGTAATAATTATTATAAAACTAAAAAATATTTTATAATAAAATAATAATATAAAATGTATTATGCATATTTGTATGATCTGTTTGCTATGTATATGATTTATATGGTTTGTATGATATTGGGAAGTAGTTTTAATCTCATCAAAAGAGAGAAAATATAGTTGAAAAGAAATAGTCAACTCATCAGATTTGCAGGTTAGCATCTCAAGTTAGCTTATTGATAAGGGTGATTTACTAAAATGCTGCATAAAATATGGGGTTTTACTAAAGTACTTTGTAATTATTGATAATTATTAAAATAGTGCATAATTTACTAGACTAGTGTCATATTTTATTTTAAATACGATATTACCCATTTTTGTTTGAAAGAAGTATTCACAAAAATGCCATTAATGAAAAATGCCACATCAGCGATTTCCAGAATTTAAAGTCTACCAAACTAAACTAGGTCATGTGTAGTAGACTTTATATGAGAAAGTAGACTTTGTAAAATATTAACAATCCTTTGTAGTAGACTTTAAAATCTGGAATTTCANCTACGTGTAGTAGACTTTAAATCCTAGTGTAGTAGACTTTGTTTTCTGTTACCAATCCTGTATAGTAGACTTTAAAATCTGGAATTTCAGGCGAAAAATCTACGTGTAGTAGA
>OVBA01000117.1:0-94992 GCA_900406435.1 Lepidium aucheri | reverse complement strand
CTGATCCGCAAGCTACATCTCAAGGTCAAGGAGAATTTGGAGAAGAAGGCTGAAGCAATCAAGCAAAGAGAGGACAAGAGGCGCAAGGCTGATACATTCAAACCAGGAGATTGGGTTTGGGTACACATGCGTCCAGAGCGGTTCCCAAAGAAGTGCAAGTCCAAGCTCTCGCCACGCGGTGATGGACCGTTTCGGGTGCTCAAACGGATCAACAACAATGCATACCGCTTGGAGCTGCCAGGTGAGTTCAACATTTCTTCAAGTTTTAATGTTGCTGATTTCTCTCCTTTCCATGTAGACAATGACGATGCACCAATGATGGAGCATCTTCAAGAGGGAGGGAATGATGAGGACATCAAGCCGGTTGAACCAAGTTGACCAATTACCAGAGCTAGAGCACGGAAGCTTAGAGAGCAACTAGGAGAAGTTGTAGCTGACGTCTTGAGCAAGAAAGATGATGCTCCTTCACCGGACCGTACAAAGATCGACAAGAGCCATATTGAAGTCTTTTCAAGAAGTGCGGAGAAGGCCAAGAACTCAAACCAAAACCCAGCCATACGTCAAGAAGAGAACCAATAAATTCAAGACATTCAAGAAGCTTATAAAGAAAAAACGTCAAGACTTGAGCTGGAACCAACCAACAAGGCTTGGCCTTTTATTCGGTCCAACAAGGTATGTTTTGTGTTTAATTTAAATGTGTTTGTCGGTCCACCAAGCCCAATGGCTCCAGCACCTTAGACTAGAGAGTCTTAGAGTCCATAGGCTTTTATTTTTGTTTAATAAAGTGGGCCAAGGCTTCAGCTTGTGAAGCAAGGCCACAACCAAACTCTAGTTAATTGTTTTGCATTTGTTTCTTGTTTGCTTGTTAATGGGCTGCGACCCATCTTTTAATTTATTTGTTTTGAGTTGAGTCGGGCTTAGGGCTAGCTGATAGGACCCTTATATAAGGTCATCTTGCAGCCGTGTAATTTCAACTTTGATTATCAAGAAAGATCGAACTTTCTTATATAAGAAAAACCTAGCCGCTTAGAGAGCTTAGCCGCTTGTCTAGAGCTTTAAGGCACACGTTGAGATCTTGAGAGGATTCCCTTTGATCAAGAGTGTGTTTGAGTGTACCAAGAAGCCTTCCATTCTTCTTGTGGATCACTCTTCAATCCACCCTATTTTTGCCAAACGCAACATCTTCTCAAGGAAGTACATTCAGTTCCCTTGAAGAAGAATCCATTCTCATCAACGTTAGAGAACCACCTTGAGGCGTGTATCAAGTCGTCCATGTTCAGGAAATGGACGTAATGGAAGATGAGAGAGGAATTTGGAGTAGAGTATAAGTTGCATTGACTAAACAAGCCAGTAAGAGGTATTTGTGTGTAGAAGCTGACTTTTATAGGAAGTTCGTAGGCGCCCACAAGCTAGTGACGAGTTCAGTTGTGATAGAGGAACTAGGAGAAACGAGTTCAGAAGTTAAGGCATCCACTAAAAAGGTCCCAACTTCAGAATGCCGCGATTTGACAGTGTTCTTACCAAAGTCGAACCGCCAACTTGAAGTGCATTTTTTCAATTTCACCTCCTCACCTCTAGAAGACGATTGGTCTGAGCTGACAGTGCCTAAAATGGAAATGAAATTGCTTCCTACTGGGCTAATGTACGCATTTCTAGATCCTAATTCCACTTACCCTGTGATTTTCAATGATGCGTTGAATGATGATGAGAATAATATGTTATTGATTGAGCTTAGACGTTATAGGAAAGCCATAAGGTCCTCACTTGCTGATATTACAGAATATCTCCTAGCTTTTGCACCCATATGTTCATTTAGAGAATGAATCATGTTCTAGTATAGAACCCAGAGGAGGTTGAACCCAAATCTAACGGAGGTAGTGAAAATAGAAATCCTTAAGTTATTTGATGCTGATGTCATTTATCGTATTTCTGACAGCAAGTAGGTTCCCCTGTGCATTGTGTTCCCAAAAAGGATGGTATTCTTGTGGTTAGGAATGACAAAGATGAGTTGATACCTACTAGGATTATAACTGGGCATAGGATGTGTATTAACTATATGAGACTTAATTCTTCTACTCGGAAATACAATTTTCTTTTACCTTTTATTGACCAGATGGTAGAAAGATTAGCCAACCATCCTTACTATTTTTTCCAAGACAAATATAGTGGATTCTTTCAGATCCCTTTATATCCGGATGAAAAGGAATAGACAACATTTTACATGCCCGTATGGTACATTTTCTTATAGATGAATGCCTTTTAATTTTTGCGATGCTCCTGCTACCTTTCAAAGATGTATGACATCTATCTTTTCAGACATGATTGAGGAGATGGTTGAGGTATTCATGGACGACTTCTTTGTCTAGCGTTCTTTCTACTCCTCTTGTTTGTCAAAATTGTTCAGGGTCCTTAACAGGTGCGTGGAGACAAATCTTGTCCTCAAGTGAAAGAAATGCCACTTCATGGTTCAAGAAGGGTAGTATTGGGTCACAAGATTTCAGAAAAGTTATTTCGGTTGATAAGGGTAATATCGATGTCATGGTTCAGTTGCAGCCGCCAAAAAAAGTTAAAGAAATCAGACGCTTCTCTGGTCATTCCAGGTTCTATGGGAGATTCATCAAAGACTTCTCCAAGATAGCTAGACCATTGACTCGCCTATTATACAAGGAGGCAGAGTTATCATTTGATGCTGAATGCCTAGAAGCATTTTTGAAGATTAATGAAGCCTTAGTATTAGCATCGATTGTCCAAGGTCCAGATTGGGGTTTGCCTTTTGAGATAATGTATGATGCTACTAACTATGCAGTGGAGACAGTGCTGTGCCAAAAGAAGGCTAAAAAGCTCAACGTGATTTACTATGCAAGCAAGACGCTAGATGATGCACAAACCAAGTATGCAACCACAGAAAAGGAACTACTTGCAGTTGTTTTCACATTTGAGAAGTTCAAGTCATACTTGGTTGGATATAAGGTGAGAGTACATACTGACCGTGCTACTTTGAAATATCTTATGAAGAAGAAGGATGCAAAACCAAGACTCCTAAGGTGGATACTGCTACTTCAGGAACTTGATATGGAGATTGTTGACAAACCTGGGATTGAAAATGGAGTTGCTGATTATTTGTCGAGAATGATGATTGAGGACTCCATCCCCATAGATGACTCAATGCCTGAAGAGCAGCTCATGACCATTGAAGAAGCATGAAATAAGCATTAGAAGCACAGCTCAAACTACCAACTCAAAGTTCCTGATGTCGAGTTCAGCCTGCAAAACGTGGAAAATCAATTTCAGGTCAAGAACATGCCTGCTGGATCTTCAGTGCCTTGGTATGCCAACTTTGTTAACTATCTTGTTGTTGGTGAAGTACCTAAGAGCCTACACCCTTACCAAAAGACAAAGTTCTTTAGGGATGTTAACCATTACATCTGGGATGAACCATATTGTTATAGTAAAGGGTCTGATGGGTTGTTTAAATGCTGATTCGTTGAGGACGAAGTTCCGGGAATCTTGGAGCACTGCCATGGATCTGCTTTTCGAGTACACTTTGCAAGCTTGAAGATAGTGTAGAAGATTCCACAAGCTGGGTTTCAATTGCCAACAATGTTCAAAGATGTTCAACCCTTCATTCCAAGGTGTGACCCCTGCCAATGAATGGGCAACATCAGCAAATGAAATGAGACACCTTAGAATCTTATTATGCACATTGAGGTAATTAACTTCTGGGGCATCGAATTAATGGGATCTTTCAATCCCCTATCACATGGCAATAGTTATATTCTGGTGGCTGTTGATTATGTCTCTAAATGGGTTGAGTTGTAGCATGTCCTACCAATGATGCTAAAGTGGTGATTAAGCTTTTCAAGAACATCATCTGTCCCAGGTTTGGAGTCCCACAAGTTGTGATAAGTGATGTAGGATCTCACTTCATCAACAAGTTGTTTGAGAGCGTGCTAAAGAAGTATGAAGTTAAGCATAGGTGCCTACACCTTATCACCCACAAACTAGTGGAAAGGTTGAGGTCTCAAACAAAAAGATCAAAGCACTACTCTAAAGGATTGTTTGTGCATCAAAGAAAGATTGGGCTGTGAAGCTTGATGATACACTATGGACACACAGCACAGCACACAAAACTCCAATTGGATGGACTCCATTTCAGCTGTTGTGTGGGAAGTCCTGCTACTTACTTGCGGAGATCGAGTGCAACCCAATCTAGGCTAGAAAATTTCTAAACTTCGATCTCAAGATAGCCCAAGAGAAGAATGCTCATTGACTTGCATGAACAAGAAGAGATCGAGCTGGATGTTTATGAGAACTCAATGATCTATAAGGAAAGGACTAAAGCTCTCCTTGACAAGAAGACAACAAATAAAACGATCACAGCAGCTGACCAAGTGGATCTATTCAATACAAGGCTCAAGTTATTTCCTAAAAATTTGAAGTCAAGGTGATCTGGTTCGTTCAAGGTGCAAGAGGTTCTTCCCTATAGAGCAATCACACTCATCAACATGAATGGGGAACATTTCACAGTAAATGGGAAGAGAGTTAAGCCTTACTTGGGTGTTGAGAGAATTCCTAAGAGAACTACAAAAGATATCATTGAGCCACCCCAACACTAAATGGGTGTGAAAGTCAAGCTTAGAGACTCAAAACAAGCTTACTTGGGAGGAAGTCCCATGGTACCCTTGTACATACTTGCTTTTCATTTTTCTTTGCTTCTTTTATGTTTTCGCTTGTTTCATGTCGAAGGGAAAAATGTGGAACATTAGAAGAACCAGCTGCACTTGAAGTAAGAACTTGAGCACACCATATCAATTTCAAGCTATTTGGGCAAGAAGATACGTGAACTTGACACATTGTACTCGAGTTGTCAACTTGAGTTGTACCTCCACAACCATCTCCTCGGGTTTCCAAAAGGTACCACTTCACCCCGCTCCTTGTAAATACCATTACATCTTTTCATTTTGTCTTGTTGATGATCTAGGATTCACCTTCAAGCTTTTATGCACACAAAGAACTGTGTGATTTAAGGTCGGTGGAGTAGGGTCCTAGAGGATATTGACCTTGTGTTTTGTGATTCACGCTTTATTTTCATAGTAGGTCATGCATATCATCCATAGCATACAAATCCATCAAGATATCTCTTTTCAGCATATTTTCATCATGCACTGACATATAAGGCATATAAAAACCAAAAAGAAATCAAGTAACTTTTTCAAAAATCTAAGATAGAGTGTCATGTAGTTGCATTCATATAAGATTGAGTCTAGCTACACTTGTGGTTTGGGGATTATCTTGTTTAGGATAGGCGATTTTGTTAGGTTGTTGGCTAGTAACCATAGCGAACTTTTGAATATGCGGTTTGCTATCCTTAGAAAGCTAAATGGTAGATCATCTACCTAGGGAGCATTTGTTTGTATTGTATCTGGAAAGAACCTGATTTGATTCCTTCTACTTGAACCTTGATTTCCAATCTAGAGCCTTGAGATGCATTGAATGCTTTCCTTCCTTGAGCTTAACCTGAGAGGAACCTAAGGTGACTCTTCTTAAATACAGATCAATCAATGATGCCTAAGGTTAGCGGGGAATGTTTTCTAGCTAAGAAAGCTAAGAGTAGGACATGAAGCAACCCTCTCACGTTTGCGGATCCTCAAAAGAGATGTAAAGCAAACCTCTGATCGGTTGTGGATCCTAACGACCATAAGCGCGTGCTAAAACTAAACCCAAAAAAAGAGATAAATGTGCTTAATCGAATTAAGTCATTTTAAGTTCATGAAGTTGAATTATATGTTCATTGATATTTAGTCCCTTTGGAGGCATGCACCACTAGAAATAAGGAATCAAGTTTGTGTCTTGATAGACACCTTAGGTTGGATGCTAAGCTTGTAGGCAAGTACAATGTGATCATATATACAAATAGAATTCAAGTTCATTTGTGGATTATATTTCTCAATCAGATAGGTTGTTTGTTCGAACTAAGGCTTTCACTGTGTTTGCAACCTCTCTTCCTCCTTAGTTTTATGCATTTTCTTGAGGCCAAGAAAAAAACTAAGTTTGGGGAGAGTTGATATGCCTGCATTTTAGAATACTTTAGGAGCCATATTAGGAACATATGATAACAATATTTTTAAGGCCAAGCTATCAAATGACTTGTAGTATAGAAGGCTATTGAACCATAAGGGTGTTATTGCTAGCACTCGGAACTCATAGGATCACTCCTAGTCCAAGCCAAATTCAAATAATGGGTTCTGTTACAATCACTATGAACAAGAAAAAAAGAAGCAATACAAAACTGAGCAATAATCTAAAAACAGAGCATGTAATGCAAATTTCAATAAGCAATTTAATGGGTATGTAAGGGGGCTGGGCTAATAGACTACAACTTAACTAGTGTTCCCTGGAATTGTTTGACAATCTATTTAGGTGATCTCCTCGCATTAGGTTCAAGCAAACAATCAATCAACATCACTCTCATGAGTATTAAACACAATCCAGGTCTGACCTGGCCCAAATCGCTTTGGAGATCCGGATCTAGATTGGTGTTAAGAATCAAACTAAAACATCACACTAACTATCTAAACTACCAAACTATTGGGTAAGAGAAGCTAATCCCAATTCTAAGTTTAGTCAAGCATTTAATCGAACACCTTATGGGTTGAGAATGCAAACATCAAATTTAAGCATGAACGACTCAAACATGACAGTAGAAACCCAGATCAACCACAATCTAACTCATCTCCTCACAAAACTCTAAGGGATCTATTCAGTAAACATGGTAAGTTGCAATAACCCAGAAAATGAAATGAAAGACATCAATAAAGAGTCAAAAAGAAATTATATACAAAAGTAAAATGAGGAAATCTGATTAATTCACATAACAATCAAAGATCTAACAAGAAAGTAGCAAAAACTTGAGGAAAATAGAGTAAAAAACTACTTAGAATTCATCCACAAAAGGAACAAAAGTGTATTCTAGTGTTTGTGGGCTAAAAGGGGTATTTATATCCCATAACACATAACTTAGAAATGTCAACAGAGGCTAAAAAGTCAACAAAATGGAAGTGCAGATAGAGAACTCGAAGAGGGAGTTTCGAGTCTTGGGGGTGGAGTTATGTTCTTCATTAGCTTCTTTGCAAGACTCGCATGTCTATGCTCAAGTCAAGGCCGCAAGTCGGGTACTTAGTCTATGCAGCCTTCATCTCCATGAGAACTCACAACCTTTAGGTTAAGGCCTAGCTTTGAGTTGTACTCCAGCTCATCTGTGAATTTACACATTCACTTTTAGCTTAGAGCTCTGACTTTTAGTTGGTCAGATTTCCTCAGTAATGCATCTAGATTGCTCCAAAATCCAAAACACCTAAATCGCTCCAAATGCAACATGTATGCATTTCTAATGCAATGTTTGAAAATGGATCTAAAAGGACTCTAAAGAGATGTAAATGCTATGATATGGATGCCAAATATATTCAATAATCCCTTTAAAATATACTAAAATGCAGACATATCAACTCCCCAAAACTTAGGCTTTACTTGGTCACAAGCAAATGCATAGCCTAAGAAGGGAAAAAGGTTGCAAACACAAGGATAACCTTACTTAAAATAAACAACCTGACAAATTGAGAACCGTAATCCACAAGTGAACTTGAACTCTATTGGGATGATAACAATGTACTCGCCTATAGGCTTAGCATCCAACCTAAGGTGTCTATCAGAACACAAACATAATTCCTTATTTATAGAGGTGCAAGCCTCAAAATGGACTAGATATCAACGAACATATGATTCAACTTCCTTGAGCTTAACATGACTTAAAAAAATTAAGGACATTTATTATTTCTTATTTTGGTTTGGTTTTAGTACATGCTCATGGTTTTTGGATCCACAACCAATCAGAGGTTTGCATCACATCCTTTATGAGGATCCGCAAACGTGAGACGGTTGTTTGATGTCCTTTTTTCGGATTTCTCAATGAGGCACGAAATGTATGGGTTTACGCACATTCCCCAATTACCTTAGGCATCACGGAATGAGCTACATTTGTAAGAGATCACCTATAGTTCTTGCCAAGCTAGACTCAAGGAAGGAAAGAAGTTAATGCATTTAAAAGCCCTAGATTGGCAGTTTAAGTTCAATTAGATGGAATCAAATGAGGTTCTTTCTAGATACAACACAAAAAAATGCTCCCTAAGTGGATGGTCTACCATTCATCTTTCTAAAGATAGCAAACCGCAAATTCGAAAGTTCACTATGGTTACTAGCCAACAACCTAGCAGAATTACCTATCTTAAGCAAGATAATTCCCTAAAAATAAAAATGCAACTAGACTCAATCCTACATGAATGTGATGCAAATACATGAACACTCATTTTTTGCTATTTTTTAAAAAGTTTTACGATTTTTTTTGTGCTTTTATATGCCTTATATGAATTTATTATGCAAAATGATGCTAAAAGAAAAATCATTTTGGATTTTTATATGCCTTATATGCATGCATGATCTATATGTAAAAATCAAGCTAAGAACGAAGAAAACATTGTTAAATGTCCTGTAGGACCCTCCTCCAAACTTAATCACATAGTCCCTTGTGTGCAAAGAAGCTTGAAGGTGAATCCTATACCTACAGTAAAGTGAAAGAAATAAAAATGCAATGGTATGTACAATGGAATGGTTGGAGTGTGGTGTCTCACTTGTACTCGAAGATGTGTGAGGTAGAGACGTTCATGTCCTTTAGCGTGTAGTTGTGGAGGTTCTAGTATGTGTCTGGAGATTGCTGTTCAAAAGGTGGAACAAAAAGTGGTATCTATTGCTCCTATGGCCTGAACTCAAAGGTCTGGCCTGCAAGATTAGCTTGCGAGTCTGTCTGTTTTGGCGCCTCCTGGTGGAACTCGTGGGTGGAGGCTTAGAGTTGGGTACTCAAGTGGTGGAATCTTTTGCTTGAACAATCTCTCCTCCTATAAACCTGAGACCCATCTACTGAGGAATGCCTTGCTGGACCTGGTTGTGGCACATGAGTTCCTTTGGTTGAGAGTAAATGGCGCCTTGGTGCTGAAGCTGGGCACTGAGGTTGGGATGTTGATCCACCAAACTGCTCCTTTACATTATTCATCTCTCTCCTCAACTCCTCTATTTCTCGTTTCCACTTTTGCTTCTCCTTATTCAGACCCTTAACACTCCTAACTAGCCATTTCCCCATATTTTTATGCTGCCCAACATGCTTGTGAGCTTCTCTTGATTTTAATGGTTGCCTTGGTGCCTTGAAGTATTAAAAGAAGTAGTTCTCCGTATCTATCTCTTCTTCGCCTTCTGCTGGGGCTGTTGAAGGTGCTTGAGGCTGAGCATAAGTATCGATGAGGGCATTGAGCGGAGGAATGAACTCTAAATTGTACCTCACTCTGAATGAGGTGAATTCTGGGCATAGGAGGTCACTGTAAGCAATTGGCTGTTCCAAATGAATGAACTTGTACGCAAACCTGCCATCTCTTTCCATCTTATCCAATATATCTACGACAATCAAGTAAGCAGCATCCATGTATATAGGCCCAATCCAGTCTAACTTATCATTGTTAACTCTATAAGCCTTCAAAATTTGAGTTACAATACTTCCAATGAGATCGGCTTGGGCTTACCTTTGTTTGCTTTAGTCATGGCTCTTATTCAGTAGGTAGTAAGGTGCTTGGACAGAACAAATGCCAATCCAGAATTGGCATCATCTCCCATAATCTTTATCCAGAGTTGGCATGAACTTCCCCTAGACCCATAACGAGCAGTTGCATTTCACCTAGATTAATTGGTGTTATAGTGGGCCTTGCAAAGAGAAGATTGGCAATGAGTCTTCTTGCATAATTTATGCAAGGACTCCTTATCTAGCTGCCTTTGGACCTTGATGCATCAAAATCTTTAACAACACTAATCATGCTCCTAACTTCATCCATCTCACTCTCTTCAATACTCAGATAGGCTATAACTCCGAATGAAAAACCAAACAGCTCATCCATTTGCATAAACGCAAACTTGTAGTTACGCTTGTGGACCTTGAGTACATGCACCCAGCCCCATCTCGTTCTATCAAAGTAGGAACCAAGATGACATATCCATGGACCTCCAAAGTAGCTAGAAATTGAATGGTCTCCTCCTTCTAGGTGTTCGAGACTAGATACATAAAGCATGATAATCCGTAAGCCTTAGACAACAAGTCAACATCATTCGTCAAACCCAGCCGATCCATAGTCTCTCTGTGCGGACAGAGAGTGCCCTTAAAACCCATTATCCTCAGCGCTTCATAAGCTCTATTTTGTGTAGCTTTCCTCCTCACTACCTTGCCTCGAGCTTCACACTGATTCTCCTTAAATACCATTCGAGCTTCTTCCTCTTTATACCCACCTCTCATTAAGGCCCTGATGTTCTTCGTAAGCTCAGTATTTGGCTCCTCTCTTCCTATAGCATTCCCTGAATCGTTCCCTTGATCATCTCCTAAATCTTCTTCTTGAGCTTCATCCACATCCATAGGAGAATCTCCCTTCTCTTCATCACTCATTTTAGGCGTCCCTCCTTCACTTTCAGATGGTGAAGTTGGCTTTTTACCTTTGTCAACAATTGGTGCATAACTTACCTCTCATATTAGTCGACCCAGGCCATACTCGCTCATACTAGAAAGTAGCTTCCTATTCTTCTCTTTTTGCAAAGCAAATCTGAGTTAATCTGCAAAGGACCCAGAACTCGACTTTGTTTGGCGAGTCAGTGAGAGAACCGCAACACCCGGGCTTCAACCAAGTTCTTCTAAAGCAGGTTCCTCATCATCACTGTCCGAGATAAAAATAAACCTGCGACCGACTAAGCTACTCTTCTTAACATTGGAATTATGCAACGACATTTCTGGGCTTCTATTGTCATTACGCTTCTTTCTATCTTTAGCATTGTCCCTGGTCGTTGACCGGATCACTTGAGCATGCCTAGAGGCAAAAGAAGAAGAAAACATAGTAGTAGAGAGAAAATTAAATCCAAAAACGATTTTTCTGATCTCCAGAACAATATACTCGTGGCAGTGACTTGCGACTGCTGCTTTGAGTTCTGACCTAAAAGCTCGTGAAATACCAAGCTGTCAACTGTCTGAACCAGAGCTCGCGGCTAATACTTGTGGCTACCCTTGTGAGCTGTGACCGTCTCACTGGAAAGCTAAACCCAGAATCTGACTTCGCCTGAACTCACTCTAAAGACCCCCCGTGACTCAGTGAGTTCAATGCTTCTTCTGGTCCAAACTCGCCTAAGCAGAACATAGAGAGAATTTCTAGTGAGAGAGAATATTTGTGTGGAATGCAAACAAGGAGATGAGGCTTTTTTTATAGAGGGATGGAGGAAATCTTGTTCTTGGGTGTGGGGGACAAGCCAAAGTGATGAGGGGAAAAAATATGACATCAAAGGACCAGCATTGACCACTTTTGCTCAGCTTTGGTGCAGAAATCGCGTGCATCGTGACTCCAACTCGCCAACCGCTTTGATCTCAGCCATTGACATCACTCACTCAGTACATTACCACAAAAGGATACACCCATTTGACTACTGATGTCGGCCCCTTAGTATTGTCTAAGGCGTGTGTTGGGCACAACTTGAGCACTCAACTTGAAACTATAGGTTTGAGTACTATAGTTCGTTAGCCAAAAATTCCAGAACTTGATATGATGCCTGCGAGTTCTGGGTTGGAGTCTAGCTAATTCTTGGCTCGTTAGAGTTCAATCTTCCCTAATTATTGCCAAGAATATAGCATGGTCTCATGAATCTAAACACCTGAAAAGCAGACAATCAATGCACAAGAAAACTAGAAAAGGATTGCAAAAGAAATAAAAACAAACATTAAAACTTAAATCAAGTATATTTACAAAGGATTGATGAAAGGCTTTTTTGCTAATTCTATCAAATCAATTTAGCATAGTGGTAAGTAAGGTGGGAATTATCGAACCAAATACTCGGAGAT
The DNA here is from genome assembly GCA_900406435.1 of Lepidium aucheri. Lineage (NCBI taxonomy): Eukaryota > Viridiplantae > Streptophyta > Magnoliopsida > Brassicales > Brassicaceae > Lepidium > Lepidium aucheri. Next base: position 83,027 of record OVBA01000117.1, on the reverse strand, counting down.
GCTTGTAAAAAACCTAACTACTAGTAGATCTTAGTTCAAGCAACCTACCATTCTAACACTATGATAGATTATGATATTTAGACGAGCTTGCAAACTAGAGAATATGACAAAATACACAAAAGAAAAAATAATAACATAATTTAAATGATCAAAACAGAGAAATAACCTAAAAACAAAGCACAACAATTGCAATAAGATAGAAATTAAACTAAAGGCAAGGATCAAGAGGATAGGAGGTTGATCAGCGATAAACTCGCCGATCCCAACTCACCGAACTATTTTGAGCGATCTCTAGACCGGGACTAGATTAGATCCACCCGCTCTCGCGGTGAAGACCCCTATCCAAACTGGCTGATCCATTACGACCCTAGCCACGATTAGACCAAATCAGAAGCATTAAGCTTTGCCCAACTCGTCTAACAGCCGACCCACATGCTAGACTCTTTGGCGGATCAAACCATCACTAACTAGACACCTGGTCTCCACTCCCATCGGCTCTGGCCTCAGGTCACGTCCCAAGTCAGATCTCTCTTGATCAGGGAGAGATCAGCATTAAGCTTAGCCTAGTTAGAAGAGATCGGAGTTCAGATCATGGCTAAAATGGCGAGGGAATCAACGAATTCACCTCCGATCACCCTATCCTCAAGATCCAATCAGATCTACTCGTGCCTCATTGTGTGAGGGCAGAGATGTAGGGTTGATCTAGATTGCGTAAGCATAAATAGACTTAAATAAACTAGAGAAAGTAAAGATGAAAGAACAAGATGAACTTAAATCATAGACTTCATATAAATTAAAGCATAAAACAAAGAGTACCTTAAACAATGATAATTATCAAAGCAATAAGAGATAAAGAGAGTTTTTCAGCTAAAACAACAGATAATTGATAAGAGAGTAATTAGAGGGTATTTATAGGGTTATTTACATAACCCTTATGGTCAAACCGACTTAAGTTGGTCAACCGGGAATTTTTGCAGGTCTTGCCCTCAGAGTCCTTGCGCAAGATTGGGCACCGAGGAGTGATTCTTGTCTTTGTCCTCGTGGGTTGAGACTGAGTGAATGGTCCGAGTGTAATCCTTGCGGTGAAGAGATTGATCTTTCCCCGAAACAGATAGGTTGAGGCTGGTGACTGAGGCATCTTTTCTTGAGCGTTTTGAGCAATCCTCGCCTTGCGATCCGCGAGGTAGCGATCCCAGGTTGCACGAGCTTTTTCGCCTAGCAGCTGATCCAATTTTCCTTAGCTGCAGTTTTAGCTCCTTTTCTGCTCCTTTTCCTAGATAAAAGTCCAGACTCCAAATGCAAATGCAAAGAAAGCAAAAGAAACCTAAAAGGACCAAAGTAAGCAGAAAATCTATCTAGATGGACGCAAAACAACCTAAAATAAGACTCTATACCCATCAAAAATCACACACATCATCTCCCCCAAACTTAGATCTTGCTTGGCCTCAAGCAAGTGCAATGACCAAAGGTGGAAAAGTTTCTTACAAAGTGGGAACATCTTGTCTAACGAACAACTTGCTTAAGCTAAACTGTAATCCACATGTGGGCTCTATCATTTTTGAAACCGCAATGTAATCATCCTTAAACATAGCATTCGACCTATGGATTCCTATCACCTAAGCTTATCTCTAAGGCTACAAGTCTAATTCCTTATTTCTTTTTGGTGCGGTCCTCAAAAGAGACTAGACATCAACAAGTACATATTTCGACTTCCGTAAGCTTAGCATGATCATTTTTCAACTGAAATGGTTCCCCCTCATTAAAATTTTGCTGCCCGATTATTCATTTTTTTTTTGTTTTCTTTTTCTTCTGTTTTTATGTGCCCATTTGGCTTTTCCAAAGTTGGCTTACACAAACATCAAAGGTTAAGGGTTTACGCTTCCTTCCAAGTTGCTCCACTAACCCGCATATGAAGTAAGTTAGCGGATATACACGGACGTGAAAGGCTACGGGTTTACGCATCCTTCCAGCCGCGTCACCTTTACCACTTACTCGTTTTAAAATCTTTGCGGGCAGCCTTAATTTCCACTAAACTTTTGAGAGGGATTTACCAAACAGACACTTTTGGATCATACTAAACCTAAAGAAGGAAGCTATTGATGCATCTCTAGGCTCTAAATTGGAAGTTTAAGTCAGTTTTAGAAGGAATCAAACTAGACGTATTTAAAACACAACCCAAGAAAAGTTCACCAAGGCGATGATCTGCCCAAAAACTTTCCAAAACGGCTATCTACCAATCAAGAGCACTCACAATGGTTACTTAGCTTAACTTATCAAAATTTTTCCAATTATCAAGATCATTCCCACAAAATAGTTATGGATGCATAAATCCTAAGTGAATGCAATCTCAGGACAAAGCTAAATGGATGCAACGACATGATCACTGTATTTTTTTTCATTTTCAAAATTTTTCAAATTTTTATGGTTTTTCTATGCCTTAAGTGCCATGAAATGCAACAAGCAAATGCACAAAGAAAAATCTAACCGGATTTTTACAACCTAGACGAATGCATGTAAAATAGAAAATAAGAATCACAAGGAACAATGTAAGAGTACTCTAGACCCCTCGCCCAAACTTAAATCACACAGTCCCTTGTGTGCATAGAAGTCGGAGAGAGTTGTCTAGACAAACAAAACGAAAAACAACTAAAATAAAAATGTATGTACAAAGGGTTGGAGTTTGGTACCTAAAAATAAAAAAAGTGAGCAGTTAAGGCGTTCATATCCTCAAGAGTGTAACTGTGAGGATCTGGGTACCTTCTTGGAGATATTCCTTTGCACGGTGCGACGTACTTCTGTCTGTCCGAGTACTCCTCGCGGTCTTGATCGGCGAGGATGCGTGCGAGGGACCTTCCTGAGGCTTTTGCTCTTGTTCCGTTCCGTGCTACTTGCTTTTCTTCCCGGTCCACTTCTATACCCGTGTCATGTCCATTTACTAGCATTGTGGCTGTTCTTCTCTCGCTTGGTGTGAGCTGGGACCTGCTGAAGTTGAATGCCTCCTCGCTGGTGGCGGCGAGTCATGAGTGCGAGCTTGAGGTGCTGTTCCTCTGAATGATGATTTCAATCCATCAATTGCTCTCCATAACTCTTGCACTCGCTCAGCCACTCCTCCTTTTCCCTTGGAAGGCCTTTCACCTTCTTGAGCAGCCACTTCACCAAGTTTTGAATATTCCGAATCCGCTTGTGGGCTTCTTTGGTTGCTATCCCCTGATATTTCTCGGTGAACTCCTCAAAAAGGTAAGATTCCAGATCTACTTCTTCCTCATCTGTCTCCTCTTCTGTCGGCTGAGGTTGCTGTCCTCGCTGGTTTTCACCAAGTAGAGCCGCGAGGGGTGGGGTGAAACTAATGTTCTCCATCATGGTCAGCAAAATTTATTATGGGCACGGCAGAAGTATTCTGGTGCCTTTCTTTTCTGGATGGTCGAACTTATACACAGCTCGCCCTTCAACCTCGCCTTCAGCAATGAGGCCTGCCCCTTGAAGATACCACATGTCCATAAATAGGGGTGCAGCCTAATTGTAATCTTCAGTGTTTAAGGGCACTCCCCTCGCTTCCAATATACGAGCGACCACTCCACTGATGTAGATGTGCTTTGTCTTCCCGGACATTCTCTCCACTTGCGTCATTGCTCTTCCACGGTACGTGAGGAGGTGCTTTGCCAACACGAATGACATCCCGAAGTTCCCTTCATCTCCATCAATATGCAACCCACTCGGAGTAGTGTTAGCAATCTCCTTCATCGCCATAACCATCACGTGCATCACCTCGTGGTTGATTGGCAAGGTGGAGGGCCTCGCAAATATCACATTAGCTATAGCTCTCCTTGCGAAGTTGATGACGGGGTTGCAGATCCAATTTCCCTTGCTTCATTATGAATCATATGCCCTAGAACCTGACAGTATCTTCCATACCTTGTCGGTATCATTCTTGCCAACATCCGGGTACGCGGCGTCTACGAACTTGAACCCAAAAATCAAATCCAACTCTATTAACGTCACTGCGTATAGTTTGTCATACACAGTGAACGTTATATACCTAGGTCCGTTCTTCTTAATCTTGGCTGTCTCATATTTTAAGTAGATAAGAAGATCCACGGTGGCGAGGAATTGTAACTTCTCCTCAATGTAAGAGCTTGCCACACTATACATGCAAACCTTAATCCCAAGCGAGCTAAACACCCTATCTACATGCTCAGTCATTCCCAATTTCCTCATGGTTCCAGAATGTGGGAAGTAAGTACCTTTTATCCCCATCACCTTCAAAGCTTCATACACCTTGTCGGAGTCACTGGCCTCTTTTGCGGCCTTCCCTTTCTTCTCTGCATCTCTTGCCTCGTTGGCCTTCCTCGCTTTTTTTTCTAAGTACCCGCTCCTCTTCAAATCCTTCATATTTCTTTTATCTGCGGAAGACATGCTGTGTTTGATCGGAAAAACTCGAACGTTGAAAGAGAGAGAGAAAATCGCCGGCGGTGGGAAAGACTTTGTTTGCTTGAATGTTTTGAAATCGGATGAGGGAGCTGATGAGGGAGGAGTCATTTATATAGGCGCGTGTTGCAGGTCTTTGAGGAGACAATCCAGGGAGAAGAAAGGAGACAATTTCCGCTCTTAAGTTGCTCGCAATTCATTGTCGACGTTGGCATCATCCCTTCCATCGATTTTGAATTTTGAATTCATGATCAATCCCAGCCCTTGGATTGGTCCAACTTTGACTTGACCTTGTGGGCCCCACTTGATGAGCTGGAACCGAATCAAATTTTGTCCTTATGTGCTCCTCCACTAACCTCCTTGCTCATTCTCCTCGCTGCATACACCGAGGCCGGACTACCCATTCAGAAAAACCCAAGCTTGAGCTGCTCTTGTTGCTTTCCCCTTGACCATTTTGAGTCCTGATTAGCTCCCATTTTGTGGTAATATCTAAAACCATAAACAGTTAGCCACATTAACAAAATAGGATCAATTCAAATCATTTATACTATTAAGGTTCATGTTCAAGATTTCACATAATAGCAAGTCTATTTCAATTATAATGAGATGTATTTGACTATAACCTTCTACGAAAGGATACTAAGGTGTGCAAGTGGGTCCATGAGTGGTGTTCAAGGCAATGTGAACACTACTCGCACGCCTTCCTCGGCCTCATGTCCTGAGGAGTACTGGTTCTTTGCCAAATTTTCTCACTCCTTGCTTTGTTGCCTTCGAGGGTTAGGTGCGAGGCATGCTCGCTCTTGCCTTAGTGAGGGCATTACTTCCTCGAATTAAGCCAAGAGTGTAGCCAAGGCTCCATGAACCTGAGATGTAGATCAAAACACCAAATACCCAATAACAACAATAATCAACTTGCAGACATTGTTCTCAAAATAAAACAAAACTAAATTAACCTTAACCAAAATTAAGAAGAGTTTTCAAGAGTAAAGGATAGTTATGGGATTCCCTCCCAAGTGGGCTTGTTTAGAGTCACAAGCTTGACTCTTCATACTCTCTTAGTATGGGTTTGCAAAGGGAACCAAAGAGCTGGTGCCAGCTTAAGGCTCTGCTGCCATTGTTCCTTGGGTATCCAAGCTCGTTGCCTAGGCGGATACACTTTATCTTGTGGGTTGGCTACATTTGTGCTGTGATAGCTCAAGTTTGGGTTTTGCTTGTAGTTAACCCACAGTTTAGATCCACTTTGATTCTGAACAAATCAAATTTCCTCCAGTTGCTCGTCCTGTCCCTCTTGTACCATTTCCTCCTCCGCAAGATTGACTTGCTTGATGTGGACCATTAGCCACTTGTCTAGCTTCTAATGGATTTGCTTCACCTCTTTACACGCGGATGTTTCTGAATCAGAAGTTCCCCCGACAACTCGGTCATACTCCTCGCCATACTATCTATCAGCTAGGGCGAGGTTTTTGATTAACGATTTGCCATCGTTGATCTCCTGCTGCAGAAAGCTCCTATGGCTCGTAGTATCCAATAACATTTGTATCCTCGGGTGAACTCCTCGATAGAAGTTGTTGAGGCTGGTGTCCTCCCGGAAACCATGACGGGACACTGAGACTGATAGGTATTATATCTGTCCCATGCCTTGGCCAATGACTCGGTTCTCTGCTGGACAAAATTAGATATTTTGTTCCTTAGCTTTGCAGTCCGTAAGTTGGAGAAAAACTTGGTAAGAAATCGGTGTTTGCACTCTGACCAAGTGGTGATGGATTCCGTGAGAAGGTGTTTCTCCCATTGATTAGCCATGTACCCAAGAGAGAAGGGAAAAATCCTGAGCTTCAGCGCGTCTTCACTTACTCCATTGATGCTAGTGAGCGAGCATAGTCTCTCGAACTCATCAAGATGATCGAGGTGATCCTCCGAGGGTAGGCCTTGAAACTTGTTGTTCTGGACCATCGAGATCAGTCCACTCTTGATCTCAAAGTTATTGTTTTTGATAACTAGCGGTTGGATCCCATTCCGTNGAACTTTAAGCTCTGATACCAAATGATACAACCCACAATGGCTGTAGACTGGATATGAAACCACGGATCCGACTTTGGTGAGTCCGAATCGATGGAGACTAGATTGTGCGGAAGTACGCGAATGAGAACCACAAAGGAGGGTGATGATTCCTTTGATAATCTCGGTCCCATCAAGCTTGGATTCCTCACAAGACCTGATCTCGGCTCCCTCTCTCAAATCCTCAAAGATATTAAGTCAGAAAAGGCTCAAGACACATGCTTTAAAAGAAACACTCTTTTTATAACTTAAAACTTCGTGAATACAATAGAAAGAATATGAGCTTATATAGAGCTTGTACAAAACAAAGGGGCAACGGTAATGAGCATAAAATATCAAAGAAATATCGAAGAATTAATTGTGCAACGGACAAGTGATGGTGGCCGTCGATCTCGGAACCGTTGGAAAAGATGTGATGATCGGCCGGATATGGAAAGTCTTCAAATGGGAGGATTCGCCTAATCCTGTGGGTTCTGAAGCATGGTGAGACTTCCCTGTATTATTATTAGTGGTTTAGAGAGTCTCCTGGTCGCCACACATAAGTCTGAAGTCCTTTGAAGCAAGCAAATCTTGAACATTCCTTAAACAGCACCGGATCGGATCTTCTTCTTGTTGGGCGTGTATCTAGAGGATCCGATGGTGGATTGATGCGTTCGTTGGCTTGTTCGAACCATGAAAGGCCCAAGAATATTCTCCAAGTGGTCCGGCGTGAAGACCGCTTCTGAGCTGGGCTGTGTAGCTTGATATTTGGCATTGTCAGGAATAAGGTTTTAGCACAGAAGGTCCAACTTCTAAAACCCATAACTTTTGGCTCCGAGCATCTTATGAGCTGATTCAACTTGTAGGAGTTAACTGGTTGAGTCCGGAATCCATTAAAATTTACCTTATGGCTTAATTCTATTTGTAGCATTTGGAACGTATTTATAAGTGATTGTATATCTCCATCGGATCTATTGAAGATCTTCATAGTTGTATCTTCAATACCTTCTTCATTTGAACTCCTTTTGAAATGATTCTTCTTCGAGGCATCTTCAATATGGGTTAAGTGAGTGCTACAAGTGTTTTTTGAGCTGTAACTTGTGATATTGATCTCCATTTGATCTGAAATCCACTCGCTGGTCTCCATAGCTCTCGTTAGTTGCACGCTTCCATGATCCATTGTTAGGAAAGAGTGATCCGGCTTGGTTATGGTTATTGGAATTGCATCACGTATCGTATGAGTACTCGGAGCATTGCTCGCCCTAATGCAGCAAGGGCGACGAGCTAGATTTTGTGCTCGCACCTGGTGGGCGGTCTCATTTACTAACGCTAGTGTTTCGTCCGTCGTCGTTCCCGGTTGGTATTGTCCAGATCGGACTGTTGTTGTGCATTCTAGTACGCTCTCGTCTGATCTCATGAGTGAGAAGGTTGATATCGTCTATGGGTGGCGGAAGGTGGTGAGAACCTTTTGATCGTGTGTGCATCAACCGACTAACTTGCACTGACTACTCGCTTAACTCGCAGGATTCTGTGTCTGCCCTCGGTGCCTGATGTCGAGGGTAACTTGCGAGGCCTACAAGGACAGAAACAATGACTTGTCAATAAGATCAAAGCTTGGTCCCTAAAGATCCAAACTTAGTAAAGCAAAGACAAGTTATAATATCAGTAACACACAACCTGATCCTAAGACTAGTAAACTATAATTTGAACAAGCAAATCCAATTTGGCAACAGTGCCAATTTGATAAAAGGCTCTTTTGCTACCTCTATCAAATCAATTGAGCATAGTGGTAAGTAAGGTGGGAATTGTCGAACCAAATACTCAGAGATGCTTGTAAACAACCTATATACTACTAGATCTTAGTTCAAGCAACCTACCATTCTGTCACTATGATAGATTATGATATTTAGATAAGCTTGAAACTAGAGAATAGGACAAAATACACAAAAAGACAAAATAAGAACAAAATTTAAATGATCAAAACAGCGAAATAACCTAAAAACAGAGCACAACAATTGCAATAAGATAGACATTAAACTAAAGGCAAGGATGTAGAGGATAGAGAGGTTGATCGACAATAAACTCGCCGATCCCAACTCGCCGAACTCTTTTGTTGCGATCTGTAGATCAGGATTAGATTAGATCCATCTACTCTCGTGGTGAAGACCCCTATCCAAACCAGCTAACAGCCGACCCACATGCTAGATCTCTCTTCGGCGGATCAAGCCATCACTAACTAGGCACTTGGTCTCCGCTCCCATTGGTGCTATCCTTAGGTCACTGCCCAAATCAGATCTCTCTTGATCAGGGACAAATCAGCATTAAGCTTAGCCTAGTTAGAAGAGATCGGATTTGAGATCATGGCTAGAATGGCGAGGGAATCAACGAATTCACCTCCGATCACCCTATCCTCGATATCTAATCGGATCTACTTGCACCTCATTGTGTGAGGGCGGAGGAGTAGGATTGATCTAGATTGCATAAAAATAAATAGACTTAAATGAAATTTAATAAATTAAAGATGAAGAACAAGATGAACTTAAATAATAAACTTCATATAAATTAAAGCATTAAAGAAAGAGTACCTTAAACAATGAATCATCAAAGTAATAAAATATAAAGCTTTTCAGCTAAAACAACAGATGATTGATAAGAGAGTGATTAGAGGGTATTTATGGGGTTATTTGCATAACCCTAGTGGTCAAACCGACTAAAGTTGATCAACCAGGAATTTCTACAGGTCTTGCCCTCAGAGTCCTTGCACAAGCTTGGGCACCGAGGAGTGCTTCTTGTCTTGGTCCTCGTGGATTGAGACTGAGTAAATGGTCCGAGTGTAATCCTTGCGGTGAAGAGATTGATCTTCCCTCACGACAGATATATCGAGGCTGGTGACTGAGGTATCTTTTCTTGAGCATTCTGAGCAGTCCTCGCCCTACGATCCGCGATGTATCAATCTGAGGTTTCACGATCTTTTTCGTCTAGTAGCTGATCCAATTGTCCTTAGCTCCAGTTTTAGCTCCTTTTCTGCTCCTTTTCCTAGATAAAACTTCAGACTCCAAATGCAAATGCAAAGAAAGCAAAACAAACCTAAAAGGACCTAAGTAAACAGAAAATCTATCTAGACGGATGCAAAACAACCTAAAATAAGATTCTAAAACCATCAAAAATCACACACATCAAGGATATGCTTGGTACTTCCTCCCAAGTGAGCTTGTTTAAAGTCTCAAACTCGATTCTTCACACTTTTGATTAGTGTGGTAAAGGGAGAGGAACCAGAGCCCCCTCCTCATTGGTTTCAAAAACCATCTCGTTAAGAACTTCCTTGATAACAAAGATTTTTCCTTCTATGGTTGGCCTCTTTAAGTCTCCATTTCAGATCGAACTCCAACCACAAGTCCTTTCCAAGATTCAGCTTGATAGTCTGGTTTCCAACATCAATCACTGCCCAAACTGATGCGAATAAAGGTCTAGCTAGAATGATCTAGAGGCTCTTCATGCATATATATCATAATGAAATTTGTAGGAACCTCCACATTACCTATCTTGATTGGTAAATCTTCTAGCTGCCCATGATGAGACCTTGTAGTCCTATCAGCCAAGATTAGAGACAGCTTGCATGATTTGTAATCATTAAAACCCAGTCTCTTCGCAACAGTAAGGGGCATCAAGCTTATAGAAACTCGTAGATCACAAAGGCCTTTCTTGAAACTTAAATGGCTTAACGAACAAGGAAGAGTGAATGTTCCTGGGACATCAAACTTTTCCTGAATTATTCAGATTGATGTAAGGTATTACACTTGAGGTTTCCACTGCCATCCCCTCCACCTCCGTTGTTCTTTCCTTTATAGTAGTCTTGAGGTACTTTTGGTAATGAGGAATGAGTGTAAAAGCATCCAATAATGGGAGTTTGCTCTCAACTTCTCTCATCTGCTTATTAAAGAGTTCATTGAATCTAATAGCTTGGTCTTTCTTTAAACGCCCAGGAAAAGGTGCTTGAGGCTTAAGGGCTGAAAAGTTGCTCTAGTCCCTAGCAAAAACAGGCTTTGGGGCATCTAAAGGCAGAACTCGCTGCTGATCCCTGCGAACTATGGGTTCAATTTTTGCATTTGGAGACGATATAGAAACTTTCGGATCCTCCCCATCTTGAACCACATTGTCTTAAGTGTCCTCTACAACTTCAACACTACTAGGTAGCACTTTACCGCTCCTTAAAGTAATGGACTGAGCAGTATACTCCTTGGGATTTTGCACAGCTTTCCTACAAGCCGACCATTGTTTTGACAAATGAGGAGGCTTGATGGTTTTGTAATTACTTTTACCTAACATTAAGAGTCTCAAATTTGTAGTTCAGATCATGATGAGAAGCGTCAATCTTGGTATGCACCTCAACAAACTTTTTTGTTATCTCAGCTTGTTGTGTAGTATGACACGGGCAATAACCCAAGTTAATTCGCAAGGCTTTTTAAAACCATAAGGATTTGTTGCAATAAATCCACAACTTATGGTGGTTGCTGCTGTGTAGGTCATAAAGCTTGAGTAACAGCTGGTGCTGGTTGAACGCTTTGGTGGTACTGCTCCTTACGATTCCAAGCTCTTGTCTAATTAGGCTAAGGTGGATACACTTTATCTTCTGGATCAGCCACATTTGTGCTCCTATAAGACAAGTTCAGATTATGCTTGTAGTTGTTTCATGGCTTGGCACCCTGATTTTGAACAAAGCATACTTCTTCAACCTGGTCTTCCTCCCTTTCTTGTAGTTGCTCATATTCCACGAGGCTGACCTGCTTGGTGTGTACCATCAACAACATGTCCAGCTTGTCATGCAGAATCTTCAGCTCCTTCTTGCTTGATGGATCCGAATCTGATGTTTCTCTCACACTCCTATCATAGTCCTCACCATATTGCCCATTTACTTGTGGTTGATTCTCAATAAGGTCCCAGCCATCCTATATATCACTGTTCATAAATTTCCCATGGCTTGCTGTGTCCAACGGCACTTTGTTCCTTGGGTGAACTACTCTATAGAATGTGTTTAGAAGTGTATCTATGCTGAAACCATGATGGGGACATTGGGATTGGTAATTCATGTACCTTCCCAAGCTTCAACAAGCGATTTGATGTTGTTATGTACAAAACAAGAGGTAGAGTGCCGCGGTTTGGCTGTCCTCGAGGTGGAGAAGAATTTAGCAAGAAAAGCCTTCTTCCATTCGGCCCAAGAAGTAATCCTGGCTGTGGGAAGATGCTTTCCCAGATGTGTTCCTTGTCTCCAAGAGAAAATCGAAACAACCTCTGCTTGAATGCATCATCACTTATGCCATTTATCTTTGTCAACCCACATATCCGGTCAAACTCATCTAAATGGTCCAATGGGTCTTCATAAGGCATACCATGAAACTTAATGTTCTGAACCATTTAGATAAGACTTCCCTTGATCTCGAAATTATTGTTGGATGTGGGTGGAGAACGGATCCCAAATCACTGAGTATGGATCCTGGGTGCATCACCATCTCTAATAGATCTAGGCCTTTGAGATTGAGGCCTAGCTACATTAGGTGAAGGGGGTAAGGAGGTGTGGCATTAGTACCATCATTAGAACCTTCAGGAGTTGTGTTGTCTTCCATATCAATCTGAATTGAGCTATAAACCTGAATCCTTGCTCTTTGCACTCTATGTTCTCAAGGAAGCAGTTGAGTGTTGTCCAAATATCTGAGCAAGTTTTGGTATCCCTATGATCTTGTCAGCATTAAACTTAGAAAACCAACTCAGAAAGCAGAACTTGACTCACATGAGTCAAGCTATAGTGGTGAGGTCAGAGAAAACGCAACATAAGGCATGCGTCACGGTAGGTACTGTGAGTTCCAAGTTAGAGCTCTCATGTAACACACAAAAAACAGAAAAAAACAAGTTAGTAACACTTGTTTTCACGAAGAGTGACCGGAACTTGGTCTCACAAGATCCAAATTCTGAATGTAACAAAGAAATACACCCAGTTGGCAACACCGCCAATTTCATAACAATATTTTTAAGGTTAAGCTATCAAATGCCTTGTAGTATAGAAGGCTATCAAACCATAAGGTGTTATTGCTAGCACTCATAACTCATAATATAAGTCCTAATCCAAGCCAAATTCAAATAAAGGATTATGTCACAATCAGTTTGAACAAAAGAACAAAATAGGGCAATACAAAACATAGCAATAGGCTAAAAACAGAGTATGAAATGCAAATATCAATAGCTGATTAAATGGATCTATGAGGAGGATGGGCTAATCGACTATAGCTTAACTAGGGTTCCTTGCATTTGTTTGGCAATCTTTTAAGGTGATCTCCGGGGATTAGGTTCAAGCAATCAATCAATCAATCAATATCAGTCTAATGAGTATTGACCACAATCCATGTCTGACCTAACCCAAATATCTTTGGCGATCCAGATATAGTTTGGCATCAAGAATCGACCTAAAACAGCCAACCAACTCTCTAAACTACCAAACTATATATTGGGTAAGAGTAGCTAATCCGAATTCTAAGCTTACTCAAGCATTTAATCAAACACCTTATGCGTTCAGAATGCAAACATCAAATCTCAATTGATCAGGTTAAAATTAGCATTAAGAACACCTAGAAATGGAGGGATCTATGCATGAAATACTCAAACAAGAGAGGATAAACCCAAATCAGCCACAACCTAACCCATCTCCTCACAAACCCTAAGGGATCTACTCACTAATCATGGTGAATTGCAATAACCCAGAAAATGAAATGAAAGACATGAATAAAAAGGAAAAAGGAAATGATAAACAAAAGAAGAATGAAGAAATATGATTAATTCATAGACAAACAAAGATCTAACAAGAAAGTAGCCAAAACTTTAGGAAGAAAAATAAAATGTGTTATGGTGTTTATGGTGTAAAAGGGGTATTTCTACCCCCTTACACATAACCTAGAAATGTCAACACGGACTAAAAAGTGAACAAAATGGAAGTGGAGATAGAGAACTCGAAGAGGGAGCTTCAAGTCTTGGGCTGAAGTTGTGCTCTTCATCACCTTCTTCGCAGGACTAGCAGGTGTATGCTCAAGTCAGGTAAGTGAGTCGGTTACTTAGTCTGTGTAGCGTTCATCTCCATGAGAACTTGCAGCCGTTTGGTCAAGGCCTAGCTTTGAGTTGTACTCCAGCTCATCCGTGGGTTTACACCTTCACTTCAAGTTTCGAGCTTTGACTTTGAGTTGGTCAGTTTTCCTCCATAGCCGCATACTTTGATCATTATTTTCTTAGTAATGCATCCATATTGCTCCAACATGTTTGCAATTCTAATGTAATGTATGGAAAATGGACCTAAAAGGACACTAAAGTGATGCAAATGTTAGGATATGGATGCAAAATACACTAAATAATTCTTCTAAAATATGCTAAAATGCAGACATAAAAACATATTGCATTCATATCAATAACATTTCCATCATTTTAGAGTCTTTTTAGATACTTATTGCATAAATTGCATTTGCATCGCATACATATGCATATGGACTGAATTCTAGGTACTTTGGAGCTATTTGGAGAATTTTAGATAACAATAATGACTGTAAGGACTAGCATGGAATAGATTTGAATACCGGACATGATCCACCAAAGCATATAACCGTGAGATTTGGACAGACTTTAAGCCATGACTTGACCAATCTGGTCAAGTCACATATCCACATACAAGCAGAAAGAAGTCTCGAACTCAAGACTTGACCAAATGGCTTCGAGTTGCACTTCTACTGAAGATATAACACAACTTGATCACACAGATTGACCTGTCCATCTTGAGTCGCCAAATTGTGAAAATATGAGCACATCAAGCCGGTTGAACCAAGCAGGCCAATGACCATAGCTCGAGCATGCAAGCTTAGAGAGCAAAAAGGAGAATCTGTAGCTGATATCTTGAGAAAGGAAGAGGATGCTCCTTCACCGGACCGCACCAAGATCGACAAGAGCCATGTTGACGTCTTTTTAAGAAGTGCGGGGAAGGTCAAGAACTCAAGCCCAAACCAAGCCACACGTCGAGAAGAGAACCAAGACATTGAAGAAATTCCAGAAGCTGATCAAGAGGACCAAGAACCGTCATGAATTGAGCTGGAAGCAACCAACAAGGCTTGGCCATTCATCCGGTCCAACAAGGTATGTTTTGTGTTCAATTTAAAAGTCTTTGCATGTCCACCAAGCCCAATGGCTCCAGTACCTTAGACTAAAGAGTCTTATAGTTCATAGGCTTTTATTTTCGTTTAATATAGTGGACCAAGGCTTCCACTTGTGAAGCAAGTCCACAACCGAACTCTAAGTTAGTTTTCTTTGTTTCTTGTTTGTTTGTTAATGGGCTGCGACCCATCTTTCATTTGTTTTTTTTTTGAGTTGAGTCGGCCTTAGGGCTAGCTGCTAGGACCATTTATAAGGTCCCCTTGCAGCCGTGTAACTTTCAACTTTTTGCATATCAATAAAGATAGAACTTTCTTCTATAGAAAACCTAGCCATTAGAGAGCTTAGCCGCTTGTCTAGAGGTTCTAACCACACGTTGAGATCTTGAGAGGATTCCCCTTGATTGAGAGTGTGTTTGAGTGTATCAAGAAGACTACCATTCTTCTTGTGGATCGCTCTTCCATCCACCTATCTCTACCGCATAACATCTTCTTATCAAAGGAGGTACACACGGTTCCCTTTGATCAAGAATCCAACACCTACATCAATCGATCATGTAAGGAGATTTCACGGCTTGACAAGCTTCTACCGCCGCTTTGTCAAGAATCTTAGCACCATAGCTTCTCCTCTTACTGCCGTGATCAAGAACGATGTTCCATTCAAATGGGTAGAAGCACAAGAGAAAGCCTTCTCCGAGCTGAAGTCATGCCTCACCAAGGCTCCGGTTTTGGCTTTGCCAAATTCTGAGAAGACTTTTGAAGTGGACTGTGATGCTTCTGGGTTGGGAACTGGAGCTGTGTTGACTCAAGATAAAAGACCTATAGCTTACCTCAGTGAGAAGCTAAGTGGAGCCACTCTCAACTACCCATCATATGGCAAGGAGCTATATGCATTTGTTCGAGCCTTAGAAGTTTGGCAACACTATCTACTAGCCAAAGAGTTTGTAGTTCACACCGATCATGAGACTTTGAAGCATTTGAGGGGTCAGACCAATCTGAAGAAGAGGCATGCAAGGTGGTTAGAATTCGGGGAAACATTTCCCTATGTGATAAAGTGTAAGAAGGGAAAAGATAATGTAGTCGCGGATGCTCTTTCTAGATGGCACAACCTCATTACCATCATGGACGCCAAGGTTTTAGGATTTGAGTTCATCAAGAACAACTACAAAGAGGATCCAGACTTTGGAGACATTTATCAAGCTTGCAACAAAGGAGATTTTGGCTCCAACACCTTAGAATAGAGATTCTTAGAGTCCATAGGCTTTTATTTTCGTTTAATGAAGTGGACCAAGGCAACAACTTGTGAAGCAAGGCCACAACTAAACTCTAAGTTAGTTTTCTTTGTTTCTTGTTTGTTTTTTAATGAGCTGCGACCCATCTTTCATTTGTTTTTCTTTTGAGTTGAGTCGGCCTTAGGGTAGCAGATAAGACCATTAAAAGGTCCCCATGCAGCCATGTAACATTCAACTTTTTGCATATCAATATAGAAAACCTAGCCGTTAGAGAGCTTAGCCGCTTGTCTAGAGGTTCAAACCACATGTTAAGATCTTGAGAGGATTCCCCTTGATCGATAGTATGTTCGAGTGTATCAAGAAACCTACCATTCTTCTTGTGGATTGCTCTTTAATCCACCTATTTCTGCCGCATAACATCTTCTTATCAAAGAAAGTACACACATTTCCCTTTGATCAAGAATCCATTCACATCAACCTTAGAGAAGCACCTTGTGGCGCATATCACTAAAGTTAATATATGACTTGATGACTGAAATCGAACTGCAGACCTGGAGTTGTCCCAACCAACCTCTTCTGCTGACTTTTCTTTGTGTTGGCTTTTTAGGTTTATTTTGTATGTGGGCTATAAATACCTTTTAGCCCACAAACAAAATAACCATGTTTTATTTCTATGTTTTTCTTCTCTCTTTCCTCCAAGTTCTCTGCTACTTTGATGTTAGATCTTTGACGGTTTAATAAGCTATTTAATTTTCTGCATTTACCATTGTCTTTCATCTTTCTTTGTCTTTCTTGTTATGCATCTCACCTTAATTTCTAGGATTTTGCATTCAATCATGATTAGTGAGTAAATTACCTTGGGTTATGAGTAAATGAGGTAGATCTATGTGAATCTACGTTAGTTTTTTTACATTACTTAAGGTTAGAAATATTAGGGTCTCATCAGATTTAGTGTTTTTAATGCTGACTTCATACTGGCCATTTGAAATATGATTGTTGCATTTTTCCACCTACCAAGTGTTTGAAAAAATGCTTAACTGAACTGAATCATGAGATATATTTGTCTAAAGAGATTGATTGTTTAGACTGTTTATTGACTGTTATGGGTTTTTTCTTTATGCTTGGTTGACTTGATTTCATCAATAAGAGTTAATTCTGGGTCTAGTTAAACAAATTTCAATATTCATGAGAATGATGTTTATTGTGTTAAGCCCCTTGTTCTGAGATCGATCCTTGATGGTTTGTTAAGCAAATTCGAGTCTCCTAGCTAAGCGTAGATCAATAACCTCACTCTTCATTGCCCAGCTCTTGATATCGTTTACTACTTGGTCAGTTTGGTCTATTTCTGCTTCTTATTACTGTGTTTTACTTGCCTTTATTTTATTTCATGTTTAGTTGCTGCTATTGTGATTGTGACAAAATCATTTTCTTAGATTTGGCTTGGATTAGATATATTCTTTGTGTTCTGAGTGCTAGCAAGCCACCCATTTGGTTACATAACCTTCTGTGCTACATCGATAGTCCTAGTGCAGTAGGATTTGATTGCTGAGATGTAAAAATCTTGTTCTCAAATTGGTGTCATTGCCAATTGGGTGTTTTTTCTTGTTACATTTGATTATTGGATCTCCTAAGACCATGTTTCGGTCTGCATTGTTTTGAACAGGTGATGCTTACCGTTTCCTCTGTTTTTGATGTGTTTTAGGGAAAATCGAAATAGCAACTTGAGTTACAGGGTGGAGTTCTACTTCTGCTGTTCCTTCTTGGACAACTTGACATCTCTACTTGAGGTCACCAGTTCGAGTTCTACTTCACAACTTGGATTTTCTGGGTTTGTGAAGATCAGTTGACATGGATAACACTACACCAGAGGTATCAACCGATCAAGCACCACCTACTGTCCATGAGCTTGCTACTCGTAGGACCAGGCATATTGGAGCAGGTGATACACTAAACTTACACTTCCCACATCATGGGATCATACCTCTTGCAGTTCCAAATAATCTCTTTGAAATCAAGAGTGGTCTCATTGCTATGGTTTATAGCCAAACGTTCGATGGCATACCTTCTAAAGACCCTCTTGATCACTTGGATGAATTTGAGAGGCTATGTGGACTCACCAAAATTCTTTGAGTAAGTGATGACAATTTCAAACTCAAATTGTTTACATCTATCTTGGAGACACATCCAACATTTGGGAGAAGCATCTCCTTTAAGGGACAATCACATCATGGGGAGGAATGCAAGCAGACCTTAATTGCTAAGTTCTTCTATACATCCAAAACAGCAAAGCTCCAAAATGCCATCTCCGGTTTTGTGCTGAACAAATCAGAGTATTTCTTAACAGCTTGGGAACTTTACAAGACATACACACTTAGTGCCCTCATCACGGTTTCAGCACCAAATCTCTACTCACAAACTTTTATATAGGCATTCACCCTAAGTTTGGAAGAATCCCGGAAACAACAAGTAATGGCTATTTCTTAAAAAGGGAAGCTGATGATGTATGTGAGCTGGTAGAGAATCTAGCTTATTCAAATGGGCAACACAATGAGAAGTCTGAGGGTAGTGTTTGGAGTACAGTATATTCATATTCAGATTCATTTAGTCGAAAAGAGATCAAGGCTTTGAATGCTAAGTAGGATAAACTGTTGTTGGTACACCACATATAGGTGCACTTGGTTTGTGAAGAAGAATAGGTTCAAACATAGGATGATGACCAGATTGAAGAACTTTTCTTTGTGCAGAATCAAGGACGAGGATACAAGCCATACAACAAATGTCGAAGCAATTCATACCAACCCAAACCAGCCTAGACACCTGCTCAACAACAATCTCCCGAGGTTCTAACCTTGCCCCAAGAGATACTTGTTGGTCAGAAGACTTCAGCCACTAAATTGTTACAGAAATTCAATGAGGTGCATACAAGGATCGATGATACTCGAGATGACATGAACTACAAGTTTAAAAGGTTTAACACATGGCTTATGTATCTGGAAGGTCAGCATGCTGCTTCTTCAATTATAAGGACAATCCGACAAACCCATGGACAGGCTGTTCACACACACAATGAACACCATGCTAAGGCAATCTCGTTGAGAAGTGACCGTGAGTTGCTCATTCGTGCTGAGAACACCTATGATATTGAGGGCAGTATAATTCCAGAGAGGGCGGATAACTTAATCAACCATAAAATTGAACAACCAACTCTAGAAGCCTAACTTACATCTCAAACTGAAGATGTAGGTCTTCAAGTTCACCTCCCTGTTAAAGAAAACTTTCCCAAGATTATACCTAATGCAGAACTTGAAGTCCCAACTCGCAGAGCAGATAATCTAGTTCTACCCACAGATTCTGAACCTCGTTTAGCTCTTAAGGAAAAGCATAAACCATTTTTCCCTCCACCTTATAAAGCTTAGTTACTTTTTTCCCGGAGTTTAAGAAGGATGTTTTTGAGAAATATAAAGCTCTCTTTGATCAGCCAATCCAGGATATGGAGCTCAAAGTTCCCTTGCTAGATGCTTTCATGCTAATGCCCCCTTATCATAAATTCCTCAAAGTTGTAGTGAAGGAGAGAACAAAGGAGGTGGAGGGGATGGTATTACCCACCCATGAGAAAGGTTGTGCCAAAGAAGATGGGTGATCCTGGTACCTTCACCATCCCTTGCTTTCTTGGACCTGCTTATGCGAAGAAAGGTTGTTCCAAAAAAGATGGGTTATCTTTCAGTAACTGCTTATGCGACCTAGGAGCATCAATAAGCCTCATGCCACTTTCAGTTGCAAAGAGAGTAGGCTTCAACAACTACAAATACTGCAAGATATCATTAGTTCTTACTGATATATCTGTAAGAATCCCACATGGTGTTTTGGAAGATTTACCGGTCAAGGTGGGAGGTGTTGAGATACCTATTGACTTTGTGGTTTTATAAATGGGTGAGGAGTCTAAAGACCCTTTACTCTTTGGTAGGCCTTTCTTTGCCACATCTGGTGCACTAATAGATGTAAAGAATGGGACATTTAAGTTTAATATGGGGCAATATATTAAAATCAAGTTCAAAATCAAGGATGTAATCAAGAAGGCAACCATTGAGAATCAAGTCTTATGGGTTCAAGAAATGGATGCTTTGACAGATGAGCTGTTGGAGGAATTTGCATTTGAAGAAAAGTTGTAAGTTGCATTGACTAAACCATCGAGTGAGAGGTATTTGTGTAGAAGCTGAATTTTATAAGAAGCTCCTAGACTCCCACAAGCCATTCACGAGTTCAGTTGTGAAAGAGGAACTGGTATAAACGAGTTCAGAAGTTAATGCCGCAATTTGACAGTGTTCTTACCAAACTCGAACCACCAACTATAAGACCATTGTTCTGAGATAAAAACACCTAAAGTGGAAATGAAATCGCTTTCTACTGGGCTAAGGTATGCCTTTCTGGGTCCTAATCCCATTTACCCTGTGATTTTCAATGATGCTTTGAATGATGAAGAACTAATATGTTATTGATTGAGCTTAAATGTTTTGAGAAAGCTATAGGGTACTCACTTGATGATATTAATGGAATATCTTCTAGCTTCTGCACACATATGATTCATTAAGAGAATGAATCATGTTCTAGTATAGAACCCCAGAGGAGTTTGAACCTAAATCTTAAGGAGGTAGTGAAAAAGGAAATCCTTAAGTTGTTAGATACTAATGTGATTTATCCTATTTCTGACACCAAGTGGGTTTCCCCTGTGCATTGTGTTCCCAAATAAGGTGGTATTAATGTGGTCAGGAATGATAAATACAAGTTGCAACCTACTAGGACTATAACTGGGCATAGGATATGTATTGACAATAGGAGACTTAATTCCTCTACTAGGAAAGACCATTTTCCTTTACCTATTATTGACCAGATGGTAGAAAGATTAGCAAACCATCCTTACTATTGTTTCCTAGATGTATATAGTGGGTTCTTTCTGATTCCTATACATCTGGATGACCAGGAAAAGAGCACCTTTACATGCCCATATGGTATTTTCTTATAGACTTATGCCTTTTCGTTTATGCAATGCTCCTTCTACCTTTCAAAGATGTACGACATCTATCTTTTTAGACTTGATTGAGGAGATGGTTGAGGTATTCATGGATGAATTCTCCGTCTATGGCCCTTCCTACTCCTCTTATTTATCAAACTTGTGCAGGGTCCTTAGCAGGTGTGTAGAGACAAACATTGTGCTTAATTGAGAGAATTGTAACTTCAGGGTTCAGGAAGGGATAGGATTGGGTCACAAGATTTCAGAAAAGGGTATTATTTTTGATAAGGCTAAGATTGATCTCATGGTTCAGCTGTAGCCGCCAAAAATAGTTAGAGGAGATTCGTCTAAGACTTCTCCAAGATACCTACACCGTTGACTTACCTATTATGAAAGGAGTCAGAGTTATCATTTGAGGATGAGCGCTTTGAAGAATTTTAGAAGATTAAGGAAACCTTAGTATCATGACCGATTGTCCAAACACCAGATTGGATTCTGCCTTTTGAGATAATGTGCGATGCTAGTGACTATGCAGTGTATTACTGGGATAAAGGAAAGATAAAAAGCTGAATGTGATTTACTATGCAAGCAGGAAGCTTGATGATACACAAACCAAGAATGCAACCACAGAAAAGGAACTACTTGCAATGGTTTTCGCATTTGAGAAGTTCATGTCATACTTGGTTGGGTCTAAGGTGATAGTACATACAAACCATGCTGCTTTGAAATATCTTACGAAGAAGAAGGATGTCAAACCAAGATCCCTAAGGTGGATCCTGCTGCTTCAAGAATTTCATATGGAGATAGTTGACAAACCTGGGATCAAGAATGGAGTTGCTGATCATTTTTTGAAAATGATGATTGACGACTCTATCCCCATAGATGATTTTATGCCATAAGAGCAATTCATGGCCATTGAAGCAGCAGGAAATCAGCATCAGAATCACAATTCAAAATACCAACTCGAAGTGCCTGATGTCGAGTTCAGCTTGCAAAACATGCAAAATCAAGTTTAGGTCAAGAACAAACTTGCAGGATCTTCACTGCCTTGGTATGCAAATTTGGTTAACTATCTGGTTAATGGTGAAGTACCTAAGCACCTAGACTCTTACCAAAAGAAGAAGTTCTTTAGGGATGTTAATCATTATTTCTGGGATGAACCATATCTGTATAAGAAAGGGTCAACTGGGTTGTTTAGATGTTGCATAGTTTAGGAGGAAGTTCAGCGAGTCTTGGAAACCTGCCATGGATCGACTTATGGAGGACATTTTGCAATACAGTGCAGAAGATTCTACAAGCTGGGTTTTAATGGCCAACTATGTTCAAAGATGCTCAGGCCTTCATCTCAAGGTGCAACCCCTGCCGACGAATGGGCAACATCAGCAAACAAAATGAGCTGCCTCAGAATCCAATTCTACACAATAACTTATTTAACTGCTAGGCCATAGATTTGATGAGACATTTTAATTCCCCATCACATGGCAACATTTACATTCGGGTGGTTGTTGATTATGTCTCTAAATGGATTTAAGTTGTAGCATGTCCTACCAATAATGCTAAAGTAATGAGTAAGCTGTTCAGGAACATCATCTTTCCCAATTTTGGAGTCCCACAAGTTGTGATCAGTGATGCAGGATCTCACTTCATCAACAAGTTGTTTGAGAGCATTCTAAATAAATATGGAGTTAAGCATAAGGTGGCTACACCATATCATCCACAAACTAGTTGACTGGTTGAGGTCTCAAACAAACAGATCAGAGCAAAACTCTCAAGGATTTTTTGTGCATCAAAGAAAGATTGGGCTGTGAAGCTTGATGATACACTATGGGCATATAGGACACCACAAAAAACTCTAACTGGATGAACTCCATTCCAAGTGATGTATCGGAAGTCTCGCCACTTACCTATTGATACCAATACAAGGCAATTTAGCTACAAAGTTTCTAAACTTCGAACTCAAGACACCCCAAGAGAAAAGGCTCATTGACTTGGATGAACTGGAGGAGATCAGATTGGATGCTAATTAAAGCTCAAAGATCTATAAGGAAATGATTAAAGCTCTCCATAATAAGAAGATAGGAAATAAAGCAATCACAGCCGTGATAAGTGCTTCTATTCAACTCAAGGCTAGAGGTATTTCCAGGGAAGTTGAAGTCAAGGTGGTCTGGTCTATTCAAGGTGTAAGAGGTTCTTCCAGATAGAGCAATCATTCTCATCAACAAGAATGGAGAACATTTCACAGAAAATGGGCAGAGAGTTAAGCCTTACTTGACTGATGGGACAATTCGTGAGAGAACTTTAGCAGTATTCGATGAGCCACCCCAACTCGGAATGGGTGTGAAAGTCAAGCTTAGAGACTCAAACCAAGCTTACTTGGGAAGGAGTCTCAGGGTATCCTTGTACATACTTTCTTTTATATTTTCTTTGCTTCTTTTATGTTTTCATTTATTTCAAGTCGAAGGGAAAAAGTGTGGAACATTAGGAGAACCAGATGCACTCGAAGTAAGAACTTGATCACACCATATAGAGTTCACGCTTTCTGGGCAAGAGGACATGTGAACTCGACACACTGTATCCGAGTTGTCAACTCAAGTTGTGCCTCCACAGCCATCTCCTCGGGTTTCCAATAGGTACCACTTCACTATGCTCCTTGTAAAGACCATTACATCTTTTCATTTTGTCTTGTTGATGATCTAGGATTCACCTTCAAGCTTTTATGCACACAAGGAACTGTGTGATTTAAGTTTGGGGGAGTAGGGTCCTAGAGGATATTAACCTTGTGTTTTGTGATTCTTAGCTTTTGTTTTTCATAGTAGATCATGAATATCATCTATAGCATAAATATACATAAAGATTTTCTTTTCAGCATATTTTCCATCATGCATTAACATATAAGGCATATAAAAAAAAATGTCAAATAACATTTTCAAAAAATCTAAAAATAAAGTGTCATGTAGTTGCATTCATATGGGTTTGAGTCTAGCTGCATTTGTGTTTTGGGAATTATCTTGCTTAGGATAGGCGCTTTTGTTAGATTGCTGGCTAGTAACCATAGTGAACTTTAGAATTTTCGGTTTGCTATCCTTCGAAAGCTGAATCGTAGATCATCCACCTAGGGAGCATTTGTTTTTGTTGTATCTAGAAAGAACCTGATTTGATTCCTTTTACTTGAATCTTAATTACCAATCTACGGCCTTGTGATGCACTAAACGCATTCCTTCCTTCAGTTTAATCTAACAGGAACTTAAGGTGACACTTCTTATATACAGTTCATTCAATGATACCTAAGCTGAGAAGGGAATGTGCGTAACCTGTACATTTTCGTGTCTCCCTAAGAAAGCTGAGAGCAGGACATGAAGTAACCCTCTCACGTTTTTGGATCCTCAAAAATGATGTGAAGCAGACTTCTGATTGGTTGTGGATCCTAAAGATCATAAGCATGTGCTAAAACTGAACCAAAAACAAGAAAAGATAAATGTGCTTAATCGAATCAAGATGTTTTAAGCTCTTGGAAGTTGAAGTATATGTTCATTGATCTTTAATCCCTTTTGAGGGGTGCACCACTAGGAATAAGGAATCAAGTTTGTGTTCTGATAGACACACTTAGGTTGGATGCTAAGCATGTAGGTGCGTACATTTTGATCATACCAATATAGTTCAAATTCACTTGTGGATTACGGTTCTAAATCTGATAGGTTGTTTGTTCTAAGTAAGATTTTCCCTGTGTTTAGAACATCTCTTCCTCCTTAGTTCTATTCATTTGCTTGAGGCTAAGCAAGAGTAAGTTTTGGGGAGTTGATATGTCTGTATTTCAGCATATTTTAGAAGCTTTATTTGGCACATATTGCATACATATCCATTGCATTTCCATCATTTTAAAGCTTTTTGGAGCATTTTGGATATGATAATGGCTCTAAGGACTAACATGGACCAGATTTGAATTCCGGACATGATCCACTGAATCGCCTAAGCATGATATTTGGAAACACTTGAAGCCATGACTTGACCAATCTAGTTGAGTCACATATCCATGTACAAGATGAAGGAAGACTCGAACTTAAGACTTGACCAAATGGCTTTGAGTTGCACTTCTGCTGAAGATATGGCACAACTTGATCACATGGCTTGACCTGTTCCGTCTTGAGTCGCCAGATTGCTAAAGTTAATACATGATTCGATGACTAAACTCGAAGTGTAGACCTGGAGTTGTCCCAACTGAACTCGAAGTGTAGACCTGGAGTTGTCCCAACTGACCTCTTTTGCTGACTTTTCTTCGTGTTGGCTCTTTAGGTTTCTAGCAGGTTTCTAAGTTATTCTTCTCTCCTTTTCTCCAAGTTCTTCACTACTTTTATGTTAGATCTTCGATGGTTCATTAAGCTATTAATTTTCTGTATTTACCATTGTCTTTCATCTTTTTTTGTCTTTCGAGTTATGCCTCTCTCTAGGTTTTCTATTTCAATCATGATTAGTGAGTAGATTACCTTCGGTTCTCCGGTAATAAGGTAGATCTATGTGGATCTAGGTTGATTTTAGATTGCTTAAGGTTAGAAAGGGTCTCATCAGATTTAGTGTTCTTAATGCAGATTTTTTATTGGCCAATTGAAATCTGATTGGTGCATTTGTCCACTTACCAAGTGTTTGCAAAATGCTTGACTGAACTTAATCTTGAGTTGTTCTTGTCTATTTCAAGAGATTGGTTTTTTAGACTGTTTGTTGACTGTTATGGGTTTATTTTTCATGCTTGCTTGACTAGATTTCATAATAAGAGTTAATTTTGGGTCTAGTTAAGCAAAGTACAATATTCATGAGAATGATGTTGATTATATTGAGCCCCTTGTTTTGAGATTGACTACTGATAGTTTGTTAAGCAATTTAGAGTCTCCTAGATATGCGTAGATCATTAACCTCACTCCTCATTGCCGAGCTCTTTATATCGTTTAGTGCTTGATCAGTTTTAGCTTATTTTTGTGCTTCTTATTAATCTGTTTTACTTACCTATATTTTATTTCATGTTTATTTGCTACAATAGTGATGGTGATATAATCATTGTCTTAGATTATACTTGGATTAGGTAGATTCTCTATGTTCTAACTGCTAGCAAGCCACCCATTTGGTTCGATAACCGTCTGTGCGACATCCATAGTCGAAGTATAGTAGGATTTGATAGCTGAGACGTAAAAATCTTGTTATCAAATGTAGAACTAGCACTTACTACTTTCACAACCCGGCTAACTCTCTTGTTATTAACTCTTGTCTTTCTCACCATTTAGTAAGCTTATGTAGATAATGAACGTAAAACTAGTTGTAGGGAATGTGGGCATCGCTAATGGTGATAGGATTCTAGTCTAAGGAATAGGGAATCTAAGAATCTTTGATATGAAGCATGTAGAGCTCACCTCAGAAAATAAGTTGTTATACAAACATGATGGCAGGATGAGCATGGTGTGTGATCAGTGCAATAGAATTGGCCACACCAAGGATAAGTGTTGGATTCTATATCTACATCTCAAATTAAACAAGGTGAAGGATCAAAAGCACAACATGAATATTAACCTTAAGTTGATAGAGAACATAGAAGTAGCACTTAATACTCTAACAAACCAGCTAACTTTTTTGTTATTGACTCACATGCTTCTCACCACTTAGTTTGGTAAACTTAAGTTGATAGAGAACATAGAACAAACGGTAGAGAATCTAGACATAGCTGATGGTGATAGGATTCACTATAAAGAATATAGAATCTTAGACTCATTGATAAGAATAATGTAGAGCTTGCCTTAGGGTTATGAAACGAGTGGTGAGAAGCTCTTAATGTTACGAAAAAAGTGGTGACAAGTACCTTAGTCAATAAAAAGAGTACACACCAGGCTCTTACTACCATCATGCTTCTATAACACCATATTTGCTGAGGTGCGCTCTACACAATTCTTATCAAAGAGTATTTGATTCCCTATTCCTTGGACTATAATCATATCACCTTTAGCTAAGTTTACATTATATACACCTAAGTTAATAATAGGAGGGTAAGTTGGTTTGTGAGAGAAGTGCTAGGTCTACATTCTCTATCAACTTAAGGTTACTAATCATAATTTCGCCTTTTGATCCTTCCACTTGGTTGGTTTGAGATGTAGATGATCCAACACTTATCTTTTGTGTGTACCATTCTATTGTAATGATCGCAAACCATGTAGAACTAATTGTAGGTAATGTATACATAGCTACTTGTGAGAGGTTTCCAGTCCAAGGAATAAGGAATTTAATACTCTTTTATAAGAATCATGTCGAGCTCACCTAAGCAAATATTGTATTATACAAGAATGATGGTAGGAAGATCATGGTGTGTGATCACTGCAAGAGAATTAGCCCTACCAACGATAAGTGTTGGATTAGCCATCTACATCTCAAACCAAACAAGGGGACGAATCAAAAGACCACCACATAATTAGTAACCTTAAGTTAATAGAGAATGTAGAACTAGCACTTACCACTGTCACAAACAGGCTAACTCTTTTGTTATTGACTCGTGTGCTTCTCACCACTTGCTTAGTAGTCTTATGTAGATAGAGAACATAAAATTAGTTGTACGGAATGTAGACATAGCTAATGGTGCTAGGATCTAGTCCATGAAATAGGAAATCTAAGACTCTTTGATAAGAATCATGTGAAGCTCACCTCATCAAATACTATGTTAAACAAACATGATGATAAGAAGAACATGGTCTGTGATCATTGCAATAGAATTGGCTATATAGAGGATAAGTGTTGGAATTCTCTATCTACATCTCAAACCAAAGAAGTGGAAGGATCAAAAGGCCACCACATTATTAGTAATCATAAGTTGATAGAGAACTTAGAAATAGCACTTACTACTCTCACAAACTTGCTAACTCTCTTTTTATTGACTAAGGTTTTTCTCACCACTTGTTTCGTAATCTTAAGTTGATAGAGAACATAGAACTATCAAAGAGGAATGTTGACATAGCTAACGGTGATAGGTTTTTTGTCCAAGAAATAGAGAATCAAAGACTCTTTGATAGGAATCGTGTGAAGCTCACCTCGACAAATATTGTGTTACACAAGCATAATGGCAGGAAGAGAAGGGTGTGTTAACATTGCAAGAGAATTTCCTCTCACAAACCGGCGAACTATCTTGTTATTATTTCATGTTCTTCTCACCAGTGGTTTAATAACCTTAAATTGATAGAGAACATATATGTAGCGGTAGAGAATGTAGACATAGCTAATGGTGGTAGGATTCTAGTCCAAGGAATGGGGAATCTAAAACTTTTTGATACAAATTGTGTGGAGCTCACCTTGGCAAATATATTGTTATACAAACATGATGGTAGGAAGAGCATAGTGTACGATCACTGCAAAATAATAGGCCAACACCAAGGATAAGTATTGGATTCTCCACCTACATCTCAAACCCACCAATTGGAAGGTACAAAAGGACACGGCATAATTAGGAACCTTAAGTGGATAGAAAATGTAAAACTAGCACTTAATTCTCTCACAAATACGCTAACTCTCTTGTTATCGACTCAAGTGCTTCTCACAACTTCTTAAGTAACATTAGATTGATAAAGAACGAAAAACTAGGTGTAGAGAATGTAGACTCTTTGATACAAATCATGTGGAGCTCACCTCATCACATACAGTGTTATAGAAACAGGATGGTAGGAAGAGCATGGTGTGTGATCACTGCAACATAATTGTCCACACATAGGATAAGAGTTGGATTGTCCAACTACATCTTAAACTAAACAATTGGAAGGATTAAATAGCAGCACATGATTAACAACCATAAGTTGATAAAGAACATAGAACTAGAATGTACTACTCTCTCAAAGTGGCTATCTCTCTTTTATTCACTAAGTTTCTTCTCGCCACTTGTTTTGTAACCTTAAGTTAATAGAGAACATGGAACTAGCGGTAGGGAATGTAGACATAGCTAATGGTTGTAGGATTCAAGTCCAAGGAATACGGAATCTAAAACTCTTTGATAAAAAATTTTGTGGAGCTCACCTTAGAAAATATATTGTTATACAATCATGATGGTAGGGAAACCATGGTGTGTGATCACTGCAAGATAATGGATTACACCAAGGAAAAGTGTTGGATTCTCCATCTACATCTCTAACCAACCAATTGGAACGAACAACAGGCCACCACATGATTAGGAACCTTAAGTTGATAGAGAACGTAGAACAAGCACCTACTTCTCTCTCAAACTGGCTAACTCTCTTGTTATTGACTCAGGTTTTTCTCACAACTTGTTTAGTAACCTTAAGACGATAGAGAACAAAGAACTAGGTGTGAGAATCTAGACATAGCTAATGGTTATAGGATTGTAGTCTAAGGAATAGAAAATCTAAGACTCTTTGATAAGAATTGTGTGGAGCTCATAACTAGCACTTACGACTCTCATAAACCAGCGAACTCTCTTGTTATTACACCATGTGCTTCTCACCAATAGTTTAGAAACATTGAGTTGGTAGAGTACATAGAACTAGCGGTAGGAAATGTAGAAATAGCTAATGGCGATTCTATTCAAAGGAATAGGGAATCTAAATCTCTTTGATAAAAATTGTGTGGAGTTCACCTCAACAAATATATTGTTATACAAGCATGATGGTAGGAAGAGCATGATGTCTGATCACTCCAAGATAATGGGCCTCACCAAGGATAAGTGTTGGATTCTCCATCTATATCTCAAACCAACCAAGTGGAAGGAAAAAAAGGCCACCATATGATTAGAAACCTTAAGTTGATAGAGAACGTTGAACTCGCACTTACTACCCTCACAAACCGACTAACTCACTTTTTATTGAATCAAGTGTTTCTCAGCACTTGTTTAGTGACATTAATTTGATATAGAATGAATAATTAGTTGTAGATAATGTAGACATAGCTAATTGTGAGAGAATTCTAGTCGATAAAATTATGAATCTAAGACTCTTTGGTAAGAATCATGATGGTAGTAAGAGGATGGTGTGTGATTACTACAAGAGAATAAACCACACCAAGGATAAATGGTGGATTCTCCATCTACATCTCAAACCAAAAAGTGGAAGGATCATAAGGCCACCACGTGATTATTAAGCTTAAATTAATAGGGAACATTGAACTAGCACTTACTTTGCTAACAAACCGGATAACTCTGTTGCTATTGACTCAGGTGCTTCTCACTACTTGTTTAGTAACCTTAAGTTGATAGAGAACAAAGAACTAGGTGTAGAGAATGTAGACATAGCTAGTGGTGATAGGATTCTACTCCATGGAATAGGAATCTAAGACTCTTTGATAAGAATTATGTGGAGCTCACCTCAGCAAGTACGGTGTTATAAAAGCATGATGGTAGGAAGTTTATAGTGTGTGATCATTGCAATAGACTAGGCCATACAAAGGATAAATGTTGGACTCTCCATCTATATCTCAAACCAAACAATTCCAAGGATCGATAGACGACCACATGATTAGTAAGCTTACATTGAGAGAGAACGTAGATCGAGCACTTACCACTCTCACAAACTAGCTAACTCTCTTGTTATGAGCTCATGTGCTTCTAACCAATGGTTTAGTAACATTAAGTTGGTAGAGAACATATAACTAGCAGTATGGAATGTAGACATAGCTAACTGTGGTAGGATTATAGTCCAAGGAATAGGGAATCTAAAACTCATTGATAAAAATTATGTGGAGCTCACCTCAACATATAGTGTGTTATAAAAGCATGATGGCAGGAAAGGCATGGTGTGTGATCACTGCAAGAAAATGGACCACACCAAGGACAAGTGTTGGATTCTTCAACTACATCTTAAACCAACAAAGTGAAAGGATCAAGAGCCCACCACATGAGTAGTAACCTTAAGTTGATAGAGAACGTAGAACTAGAACTTAGTACTCTCACTATCTCGCTAACTCTGTTGTTACTCACGCACATGCTTCTCACCACTTGTTCGGCAACCTTAAGTTGATAGAGAACGTAGAACTAACTGTACGGGAATCTAGACATAGCTATTGATGATACGATTCAATATAGGGAGTTTGGAATCTTAGACTCATTGATTAAAGTTGTGTGGAGCTCACCTTAGCAAATATATTGTTATACAAGCATGATGGTAGGACGAGCATGGTGTGTGATAACTGCAACATAATGAGCCATTCTAAGGATAAGTGTTGAATTCTGCATCTACATCTTAAACCAAACAAATGGAAGGATCAGAATACTACCATATGATTTGTAACCTTAAGTGGATAGAGAACGTAAAACTAGCACTTACCAATCTCACAAACTAGCTAACTCTCTTGTTATTAACTCATGTGCTTCTCACCACTAGTTTAGTAATAGTAAGGTTGTATAGAACATAGAACTAGCGATAGGAAATGTGTACATAACCAAGGGTGGTAGGATTCTAGTCCAAGGAATGGGGAATCTAAAAATCTTTGATAAAAATTGTGTGGAACTCACCTCAGCAAATATATTGTTATACAAGCATGATGGTAAGAAGAGCATGGTGTGTGATCACTACAAGATAAGTGGCCATACAAAGGATAAGTGTTGGACTCTCCATCTACATCTTCAACCAACAAAAATTGGAAGAAACAGAAGGCCACTACACGATTAGAAACCTTAAGTTGATAAAGAACATGTAACTAGCACTTACTACCCTCACAAACCGGCCAACTCACTTTTTATTGACTCATGTGCTGCTCAGAACTTGTTGAGTAACATTAAGTTGATTGAGAAGAAATAATTAGTTGTAGAGAATGTAGATATACCTAATTGTGATAGCATTCTAGTCCATAGAATTGGGAATCTAAGTTTCTTTGGAAAGAATCATATAAAGCTCACCTCAACAAATAGTGTGTTATACAAGCATGATGGTAGGAAGAACATGTGTGATTACTGCAAGAGAATAGGCCACACCAAGGATAAGTTTTGGATTCTCCATCTGCATCTCAAACCCAAAACGTGGAAGTATCAAAAGGCCGCCACATGATTCACAACCTTAAGTTGATATGGAACCGATAACTAGCACTTACTTTCCTCACGAGCCGGCTAACTCTCTTGCTATTGGCCCAGGTGCTTCTCACCACTTATTAAATAACCCTAAGTTGATAGAGAACGGATAAATAAGTGTAGAGAATGTAGACATAGCTAATGGTGATAGGATTCTAGTCCAAGGAATAGAGAATCTAAGTCTCTTTGATAAGAATCATGTGGAGCCCCCCTCTGCAAATAGTGTGTTATACAAGCATGATTGTACGAAGTGCATGGTGTGCGATCAGTGCAAGAGGATGGGCCATACCAAGGATAAGTGTTGGATTCTCTATCTACATCTCTAACCATACAAATGAAAGGATCAAAAGCACCACATAATTAGTAACCATAAGCATTAGCACTTACTACTCTCAAAAACCACCTAACTATCTTCTTATTGACTCAGGTGCTTCCCACCACTTATTTAGTAACCTTATGTTGATAGAAAACATTGAACTAGTTGTGGGGAATGTAGACATAGCTAATGGTGATAGGTTTCTCGTTCAAAGAATAGGGAATCTAAGACTCATTCATAGGAATTGTGTAGAGCTTACTCAGCTAATAGTGTGTTATACAAGCATGATGGTAGGAAGAGTATCGTGTGTGATTACTACAAGAGAATGTGCCACACAAAGGATGAGTGTTGGATTCTCCGATACATCTCGAACCAATCAAGTGCAAGGATCAAAAGGCCACCACATTATTAGTAACCTTATGTTGATAGAGAACATAGAGCTAGCACTTACTTCTCTCACAAACTGGCAAAATCTCTTGTTATGACTCAATTGCTTCTCACAACTTGATTAGTAATCTTTAGTTGATAGAGAACGAAGAACCTTCTGTAGAGAATGTAGACGTAGCTAATGGTAATAGGATTATAATCCAAGTATATGGGAATCTAAGACTCTTTGATAAGAATCCTGTGGAGCTCACCTAAACAAATACAGTGTTATAGAAGCTTGATGGTAGGAAGAGCATGGTGTGTGATCACTGCAAGGGAATGGGCCATACCAAGGATAAGTGATTGATTCTACACCTACATCTCTAATCAAAAAAGATAATGTAGAACTAGCAATTACTACTCCCACAAACTGGCTAACTCTCTTTTTATTGACTCAGGTGCTTCTCACCATTTGTTTTGTTACCTTATGTTGAAAGAGAACATAGAACTAGATGTAGAAAATGTACAAATATATAATGGTGATAGGTTTCTTTTCCGAGGAATAAGGAATCTAAGACATCTTGACTAGAATCGTGTAGAGCTCACCTCAGCAAATAGTGTACAATAAAAGTATGACGGTAGGAAGAGCATGGTGTGTGATTAGTGCAAGATAGTTGGCCACACCAAGGATAAGTGTTGGATTCTCCATCTACATCATAAACCAAAGAAGTGGAAGGATGAAAGGGCGACCACATGATTAGTAACCTTAAGCTGATAGAGAACATAGAACTAGCACTTACTAGTCTCACAAACCGGCTAACTCTCTTGTTACTAACTCAGGTAGTTCTCACCATTTGTTTAGTAACCTTAAGGGTATAGAGAATGTAGAACTAGCTGTAGAGAATTTAGACATAGTTAATGGTGATAGGATTCTAGTACAACGAAATGAGAATTTAAAACTCGTTGATTAATATCGTTTGGAGCACACTGTAACGAAAAACTGTGTAATACAAAAATGATGGTAGAAAGAGCATGGTGCGTGTTATTACTTCACGATAATGGGCCACACCAAGGATAAGTGATGGATTCTTCATCTACATCTGAAATCAAACTAGTGGAAAGATCACAAGCACCACATGAATATTAACCTTAAGTTCATAGAGAACATAGAACTCGCTGTAAGGAATGTAGAAATCGCTAATAATGATAGGATTCTAGTACAAGGAGTAAGGAATCTAAAACTCTTTGATTAAAATTGTGTGGAGCTCACTTGAGAAAATAATATGTTTTACAAGCATGATGGTAGGAAGAGCATGGTGTGTTATCAATACAAGAATGGCCACACCAACGATAAGTGTTGGATTTTCTTTCCACATCTCAAACAAACCAAGTGAAATGATCAAAAGGCCACCACATGATTAGTAACCTTAAGTTGGTAGAGAAGTTACAACTAGCACTTACTACTCTCAAAAACCAGCTAGTTGTCTTTTGATTGACTAAAGAGCTTATGACCACTTGTTTATTAACCTTAAGTTGATAGAGACAATAGAACTAGTTGTAGGGAATGTAGACATAGCTAATGGTGATAGGTTTCTAGTCCATGGAATAAGGAATCTAAGACTCTTTTAAAAGAATTGTGTGTAGCTCACCTCAGCAAATATTGTGTTATATAAGCATGGTGGTAGGAATAGCATCGTATGTAATCACTGTGTTATATAAGCATGATGGTAGGAATAGCATTGTATGTAATCACTGCAAGAAAACTAGCCATACCGAGGATAAGTGATGGATTCTAACTCTACATCTCAAATCAAACAATTGGAAGTATCAAAAGCACCACATGAATATTAACCTTAAGTTAATAGATAATGTAGAACTCTCACAAACCGGCTAACATTCTTGTTATTAGATAAGGTGCTTTCCACCACTTATTTAGTAACCTTAAGTTGATAGAGAACGTAGAAGTAGCTGAAGAGAAAGTAGACATAGCTAATTGTGATAGTGTTCTAGTACCAGGAATATAGAATCAAAAACTCTTTGATTAAAATCGTATGGAGTTCACATCAGCAAATAGTGTGTTACACAAGCATGAATGTCGGAAGAGCATGGTGTGTTATCACTGCAAGAGAATGGGCCAAACATAGGATAAGTGTTGGATTCTCTATCCACATCTCAAACCAAGCAAGTGGAAGGATAAAAAGGCCAGCACATGATTAGTTACCTTAAGTTGATAGAGAACATAGAATTATGCTTACTACTTTGAAAAACCGACTAACTCTTTTTTTATCCAACGAGATGCTTCTCGCTTCTTTTTGGTAACCTTAAGTTGATAGAGAACGTAGAACTGGCTGTATGAAATGAAGACATAGCTAATGTTGATAGGTTTCTAGTCCAAGTAATAAGGAATATAAGACTCTTTGATAATAATCTTCTCGAGCTCACTCAAGAAATAGTGTGTTATACAAGGATGATGGTACGAATAGCATGGCGTGTGATCACTGCAAGAAAATTGGCCAAACCAAGGATAAGTGTTGGATTCTCCATCTACATCTCTAAGAACAATTGAAAGGATCAAAATGACACCACATGATTAGTAACCTTAAGTTCATAGAGAAGATAGAATTAGCACTTACGACCGTAACAAACCGTCTAAAATTTTGTTATTAACTCTGGTGCTTCTCAGCACTTGTTAAGTACCCGTAAGTTTATAGAGAACATAGAGCTAGTTGTAGGGAATGTGGACATAGCTATTGGTGATAGGATTCTTGTACAAGGAATAGAGAATCTAAAAATCTTTGATTAGAATCGTGTGGAGCACACCTTAGCAAATAGTGTGTTATACAAGCATGATGGTAGGAAGGAAATTGTGTGTTATAACTGCAAGAGAATGAGCCATACAAGGATAAGTGCTGAATTTTCCACCTACCTCTCAAATCAAACAAGTGGAAGGATCAAAAGCACCACATAAATATTAATTTTTAGTTGATAGAATGTAGAAGTGGCACTTACATTTTTATCATTAACTCAGGTGCTTCTCACCATTTGTTTGGTAACCTTAACTTGATGGACAATATAGAAGTAGCTTTAGAGAATGTAGACATAGCTTATGGTGATAGTATTCTAGTACAAGGAATAGAGAATGTAAAACTCTTTGATTAAATATATGTGGAGCTCACCTGAGTAAATAGTGTGTTATACAAGCCTGATTGTCTGAAGAACATGGTGTGTTATCAATGCAAGAGAATGTGCCACACCAAGGATAAGTGTTGGATTCTCCATCCACATCTCAAACCAACCAAGTGGAAGGCAGAAGGCCACCACATGATTAGTTACCTTAATTTGATAGAGAATGTAGAACTAGCACTTACTACACTCACAAACCATTTAACTATTTTGTTATTAACTCAGGTGCTTCTAACTGTAGCGAATGTTGACATCGCTTCTGGTTATAGGATTCTTTTCCAAGGAATAGGAAATCTAAAACTCTTAATAAAAATCACATGGAGCTCACCTTAGCTAATAGTGTGCTATACAAGCATGATGATAGGAAGATCATGGTGTGTGATCACGGCAAGAGAATTGGCCACACTAAGGATAAGTGTTGGATTCTACATCTACATCACAAACCAAACAAGTGTAAGGATCAAATGCCAACCACAAGATTCGAAACCTTAAGCTCATCAAGAACGTAGAACTAGCACTTACAACTCTCACAAACAGGCTAACTTTGTTGTTATTAACCCAGGTGGTTCCCACCACTTGTTTAGTAACCCTAAGTTGATAGAATGTAGAACTAGCTACAGGAAATGTAAAGGAAGTTAATGGTGATAGGATTCTAATACAAGGAATAGAGAATCTAAAACTCTTTGATCAATATCGTATGGAGATCACTTCAGCAAAAAGTGTGTTTTACAAGAATGATGGTAGAAAGAGCATGGTGTATTATCACTGCATAAGAATAGGCCATACCAAGGATAAGTGATGGATTCTCCATCTACAACTCAAGCCAAATAAGTGGCAGGATCAAAAGCACCACATAAATATTGACTTTAAGTTGATAGAGAATGTAGAACTAGCACTTACAACTCTCACAAATTGGTTAACATTCTTTTTATTAACTCACGTGCTTCTCACCACCTGTTTAGCAACCTTAAGTTCCTCCCATAGAACTAGTTGTAGAGAATGTAGACATAGATAATGGTGATAGTATTCTATTACAAGGAATAGAGAATCTAAAGCTCTTTGATTAAAATTGTGTGGAGCTCACCTCTAGCTTGCAACAAAACCTGCGAGTCTTAGCATTTCTGAAGAAAGGAGCACGCCTCCAATACACCACTCAAAGTTACACCAACGAGTACGTTGCTTTAATTTCTTTTGTTGACTTTTGAAGTTGGTGTTGACCATTTTAGGTTTTCTTGTAGTGGGCTATAAATACACTTATAGCCCACAAAAACCGGAGATCAATGTTTATTTTTCCAAATCTACAAAAGTTTTAAGTTGCCGTTTCTCTCTTTTCCTTAAGTTCTTTGCCATTTCCATGTTAGATTTAGATCTATTCTAGATCATTAAGGTACTTTTAATTAAGTTTTCACCATTTTGCTTAGTTTCTTTTATTCTTTCCATTTATGCATTTCATCTCTACCTTTGAGTTTATGCATTTTATCATGATATCTGAGTAGATCTCTTAAAGTTTTGTGAGGAGATGGGTTAGATTGTGAATGATTTGGGTTTCTCGTATCTTGTTGGAGTTGTTTGTGCATAGATCTCTCAATTTTTAAGTGTTCTTAATGCTAATTTCAACCTGATCACTTGAGATTTGTGATGTTGCATTTAGCACCCACAAGGTGTTCGACTATATGCTTGGTTGAATTTGGATTTAGGATTAGCTTCTTTAACCCATGAGACTGGTAGTTTAGAGAGATAATTGTCTATTCTAGATTGATTCACAGTACCAATCTGTATGTAAATCGCCAAGTGATTTGGATCTGGTTGCATTCAGATTGAGTTCTGAGAATAATTCTGATTGCTTGATTGTGTGAATCTAAGCCTAAAGATCCCATCAGTAGGTTGTCAAACAAGAGTAAAGGACCCTAGTCAACCCACAATCAATTATCCGAGCCTCCTCACAGACTTAGCATATTGTTATTTGCAATTTCACACTCTATTTTGTTGCTTGTTGCTCTGTTTTATTTCACTCTATTTTGTTTCTAGTCTTATTTGAGATTGTCATAGAATCCTTGATTGAATATTTGGCTTGGGTTAGGATGATCTTGTAGGTTCTGAGTGTTAGCATAATATCCTTATGGATTGACGCCTCTTATGCTACAATTGATTGCTTGGGTAAGAGGAGTTGATAGCATTAGCTGAAAATGTGTTTATCAAATTGGTGTTCTTGCCATTTGGGTGATTTCTTTTCTGGACTCAGACACTTGGATCTCTCAGACGAGGTTCCGTTGCTAATTACCTGTTTTGTTGTTTTTGGTGAAGTTATAGGAGCCCTCTGATAAAAGGATTTTTGAGTCCTAAAATCAAATCAATTGAGAATAGTGGGTAAGTAGATGGGAATTGTCAAACCAAATACTCAAAGATGTTTGCAAGCATCCTATTTACTACTAGATCTTAGTTCAAGCAACATGTCAATCTATTACAAAGATAGGCTATGATATCAAGCAAGCTCTCAAACTAGACAATATGACAAATTAAGCTAAAAGACAAAATAAGAATAGAATTTAAAAGTTCAAAACAGAGAAATGACCTAAACATAGTGATAAGATCATCAAACCAAATCAATCAATAAACTCTCAAGCGGCGGAGCCGGACTCAAGATTTGGACTTCAACAACCGTTATCGATTGACCATGAGGACATACGAGCATTAATAGAGACTTTGCAGACGATCCAAAGAGAACCAAGCTACAAATTGACTTGTTCCAAAAATTCAACTCTTCAGGGAGTTATTGAGAAGAAGAATCAGTTCAAAAGGAGTTCATATGAAGAAGATATTGAAGATACAACTTGGAACATCTTCAATAGACTTGATGGAGACATACGACCACTATTCAATTTATTCTAGCCAAAAGATGACGAATAAATTGAATAGTGGTCGAATAGATGATTTGGAAACTTAACTCACCATATAAGAGAGGAAAATTGGATTCTTGCCAAAATACTCTATTGTTTAAAAGGTATTCAAGTACAAAATTGGGTGAACCGGAACCTTCCCGAATTGGACATGCGGGCGGTTATTTGAGGTTTACCACCGAACCAGGAGGAGTTAAGCTATAAACCGACTTGTTATGAAATAGTAATTCATCAGAGGATCAGAGAAAATTGCATTCAGATAGTTTTCGGTTCTGATGTCCAAGTTATTGAGTTTCTAAACCGGAGGATGCTACACTTGCCTTATTTGGAAGCTCATGGATTCAATCAGCTACAAACAAGACTTTGGCGACCAGGAGAGACATCAAAGCATTCAGGAGACACATCGCACCATCCAGAGGTATCAGCTACCATCTTACCATGCACCAGCAGCCACAGGATCAGGCGGATCCTCTTGTTTGTATACTTACCATATTCAGATGCGTTCAGACTTGGTGCTATTAATCACCAACGGCTCTATAAACAAGACTTCTGCAACTTCGAGAACTTGAATGATGAACAGAATGTTCCAAAGAAGCTGAACTATCCCATTAAACCGACTAGATACAAAGGAGGCCGCACATCCCTTATTTTGCCCGATTTGCTCATTATTGTCCAACGGCTAATTTTCTTAAGTTTTTTATTTCTTTCTTGTTTTAGACCTTATAGTCGTTGTCTTTGAGCCTATAAGAGCTCATTTTCATTTCACTGTGAACCAACCTTTGATCATTGATTTAATAAAGTTTATCATTTCGCTTCAAAGACCGAGTTCTTTGTGTTAGTTCATTAGAGTCTTAGGTGGATTCCTTTGTTCTCTTTTGTTAATATCTTTAGATCTTAAGTGTGAGAGATACTTCTGGTCTTTTGGTCTGCGGATTTAAATTGTTTGAGTGATTCAAGCATTCTTGTTCGTCCATTGATTGAGCGATTCAATCACTTCACCTTCATCACCACCGATTTCACAAAGGAAGTACCTAGAGTTTCCCTTTGTCTAATCTCTACCACTTCTATCATCTAGAAGCACCCTTGGATTGTGTATCAAACAGAGTATAATAATTGCAAATGATAGAATTAAGATTAAAAGCATAGATCTAAAGGATAGGGAGGGTTTGATCGGCGCAAACTCGCTGATCCCAACTCGCCGCACTCTATTGAGCGATCCCTAGAACGGGACAAGGCTAGATCAACCCGTTCTCATAGTGAAGACCTCTAACCAGATTTAATGATCCCTTACGGCGCTAGCCGCGATCACACCTATTCGGAAGCATTAAACTTAGGCCAACTCGTCCAACGGCTGACCCACATGTTAGATCTCTCCTCGATGGATCAAACCATCACTCACATGGCACTTGGTCTCTGATTCCACCGGCGCTAGCCTTAGGTCACGACCCAAATCAGATCTCTCTCAGTAAGGGAGAGATCAGCATTCAGCTTAGCCATGTGAGAAGAGATTGGAATTCAGATCATGCCTAGAACGGCGAGGGTATCAACGGATCCACCTCCAATCACCCTATCCTCGAAATCCACACAGATCTACTCGCGCCTCATGGATTGAGTGCGGAGGAGTAGGGTAGATCTAACTTGCATAAACATAATTGAAATTGTAGAAAGTAAAGATGAAAACAATATAAACTTAAATCATAAAGTTCATTAAAGCATAATCATGAAAGAGTACCTTAAACAAGCATAAAGGAAACAACAATAAAAATAGAGAGAGTTTTTCTGCTAAACATTAGATAAAATGATAAGAGTGTGACTAGAGGGTATTTATAGGGTCATTTGCATAACCTTAATGGTCAAACCAACCTAAGTCAGTCAACCAGGAATCTTTCCCTCGGAGTCCTTGTGCGAGCTTAGGCACCGAGGGGTGGTTCTAGTCTTTGTCCTTGGGGGTTGAGACTGAGCGGTTGGTCCGAGTGTAAAAGATTTATCTTCCTTCGCGGCAGATAGGTTGAGGCTGGTGACTGAGGCATCTTTTCCTGAGTGTTCCGAGCAGTCCTCGCCTTGTGATCCGCGAGGTAATAATACGAGTGTGCACGATCTTTTTCGCATAGCAGCTGTTCCGATTGTCCTTAGCTCCAGTTTTTGCTCCTTTTTCTCCTTTTCCTAGAATAAACTCCAAACACCAAATGCAAATGCAAAGAAAGCAAAACAAACCTAAAAGGATCTAAAAAAACGGAAAATCTATCTAGATGAATGCAAAACTACCTAAAATAAGACTTTAAAACCATCAAAAATCACACACTCACCCTTACATGTTGTACTCGCCTTATGCCATTGTCTATTGCTGAAAAGCTTGGATACATCACTTACAAGCCTTGCGAGCTCTCTTTGATCCTTGCTGACAGATCAACCGTTTGCCTCAAGGTGTTTAGGAGGATTTGCGATCAGGACCAGAAATGTGGAAGTACCATAGACTTTGTGGTGCTAGAAATGGATGAAGAACCACACATTCCTCTACTGCTTGGAAATCCATTCTTAGCCTCAGTTAGAGCCATGATTGATATCACAAACAGAAGCATAGAGCTAAATTTGGGAAAGGACATCAAGGTGGACTTTGATTTCAAGGGTGATTCAAAGAGGCCAACCATTGCAAGCCAGAAATTTGTGATCAAGAGAATTGTTGATAAAGCGATTGTTGAGACTGATGAGGAGGGGACTCTGGTTCCTCTCGCTTCACCATACTGATTGGAAGTTTTAAGAGTGGAGCTTGAGACTTTAAACAAGCTCACATGGGAGAATTCCCATGAATATCCATTGTATATACTTTCTTTTAAGGCTCTATTACTACATTTATTTTATTTTGCAATATATGTGTTTTATGTGTGGTTGGAACGTTTGTCTTTCAGGTGCAATGAGCCTACTAGAACCTAAAGCAATGTTTTTAGCAGCAATTAGGGAAGGTTGAACCCTAACGAGGCAAGAACTAACAGGCCTCACACTTGACCTTGCAGGCAAGATAGAGAGGCTAAGGATTTTTGGCTAAAACGTGAACTTGAGTAGTCAAGCACTTATATCCTTTTTACCGTGATGTATGGAGTGGATGGAAAACATAAGGCGGTAAATTCTTATTAATTATACTTTGGTCCCCTATTGCTCTTACCCAACTCACTCAAACCCATCACCCAAATTCTTAGCTAGTAATTTTTTTTGTTTAAGATTCACTTGTTATTTTGATCCCTTGATATTGATTAATGGATATTAGAATTAAGCCTTAATTTACTCTTACTAAGCCAACTCTGTATATACATATTTCTTGCTTTTTGATGTCTTTTTCATGCAAAAAGTGATCTAAATAGATTTGGAACAGTCACAAGGCTATTAAAGGCTGAGAATTGGGTTTCAAGTGAACAGTCCTCGAAGACTGGTTTGCGAGTGGCCCATGAGAGGCAAGACCCATTAAAACTTTTAGAAGGTGTAGTCTGCTTGACTCCACCATGGTTAGGTAGTGGAACCAGCGAGGCTGACCAGAGTAAAGTTAACTCCACCATGTTTTGCAAGGAGTTTGATGGGAGTTAAGTATTCGACGACAAAATTTGATTTGATATGAATTCAAGGCCGGGGTTTGGTAATACATACGAGGGAGAGTCACAAGGAGAGTAAATGGCTGTCCTTGAGTCAGAGTTTAGTCCTCTTATCAATGCAACTTGCTCCCCATGACCTAGCTCTCCTTCCCTCTACAAATACACCATCAATCTCACAATCTCTCCAGACAAAGCATCAACACTTCCTCTCACTAAATTTTTTTCTCTCTCTAGACTTGAGAATTCTCAGAAGAAGAAGCTCCGCTCGCAGAACAACCATGAGGAGAAGCTTCAAGGACTGAGTGAGACAGACCAGATTCTAGAATTTTAACAGGTTGAAGACTACCCTCTCCGAGAAAGCCATGAGGAGCCGCTGCGAGGCCATTGTTCCGACGATCAGAAAAAATATTTTTGGGTTCTATCTTCTGTGTACAACCATGTCTTCTCAATCTCTTGCTAATACACATACCGAATTGATTCGAAGAAAGGCCAAAGTCAATGCCCAAGATAGGAAGAAGCATGATGATTGATCTAGAGCTAGAAAACGCGACGGTGAAGCCTAATCCAAAGAGAAGCAGTCTAAGTCGTCGGAGGTTCATATTGAATTTGGATATTGATGATTAATAGCCTGTGTCGAAATAGGTTGTAGGAAGCTTTTCTGTATAAAAGGCAATCTTTGGTTTCAGTGAATGGGGCTTAAGTGGGATGCAAAGAGCAGGGACTTCTACACCAGAGATCGATAGGGGTAAAAGGATAGCCTCTCCTTTCTAAAGTGAAATGAAAAGTACAGACGAGAGCGTTAATGAGAAGAGGGATCCTCTGATGGATGTGGATCATGATCGAGAAGACAATATTGGTAATGATCAAGCTGAAGGTTCAGGTGATGAACAGGGAAGAGAAGAGCCGGACACAGAGTATTTGAAGAATATCAGAACCCTAATGAGAGGAGGCTACACGAAGGAGGAAAAAGGCTTATGAAGCATTGAGGGTAATGGGTATAAAAAGGACTATCTACCCACATACAAAAACGATGGACAGGCTAGGTATCACCAGGGACGTGAACATGTTGTTCGAGGCTTGAGGGTTATCACGTTTCATGTATCTTGTCTCCAGCACCAATAAGGAGTAGACTTTACAATTTCTGGCCACTATGGACTTTTCGGAGTATGTCACCAAGGTCCTAGTACTAATGGAAAGGGATGGAGCACGATACATCACCTTCAAGGCCATAACCAGAACTACAAGTTCACTCTAAGGCAGATGGATGAGTTGTTTGGTTTTCGTTTTGGAGCAGCGGTATAACTAAGCATAGATGAGGATGAAATCATGAAGTTTGGCATTTGAGCAGTGGAGCCGAGAAGTTTGATCCATTAAGGAGCAAAGGGAACTGGATTAGAAGCCCTTGCGTCAACTATGCAAGGAGAGCTATTGCAAACCTCCTCTATGCGAGACCAACTATTGCACCAATCAACCTGTGGGAGATGCAGCTATTAGTCATGGGTTTGAAAGATATCGTGGGGAAGATGCCAAGTAGAAGGACGATTATGGGAGACGATGAGATTTCTAGAATGGTGTTTGTTCTCGCCAAAAACCTCACTACATATAAAACGCGGGTTATTACTTAAACAGAGAGAGACAACTCAAAACTAATTCTAATTGGTGGAGTAGTGACCCGGATCACAGAGGCTTGTGGAGTGAACATCGATAAGACAACCTGTATTACGCCAAGTTTTATGACTGTCTCGTATCTAAAAAGGGCGGATATCCTAGCTAAGGATGAAAAAATGGTCAGCTTGTCTAAAAGTTAGGTCATCCGGATAAGATGAATGCGAAGATCACTCTCCTCTGCCCAGACTTCCTTGCATTTGGGGCGAGACAGAATGTGGAGTTCATTCCTCCGCTTAATGCCTTGGTTAATAACCAAACTTAGCCTCAAGCTCCTCAAGCAGCACAAGAAGAGGATGAAGAAAAGATAGATCCTGAGGTCTTCTTCTTTGAAGAATACAATGCACCAAAACAGGGAGCTGCAACCCATGAAGCTCATATGCATATAGGGAAGCTCCAAAAGCTTGGTAAGTGGCTGGTTAAAAAGGCTAAAGGGCTGACCAAAGGGAAGCAGGAATGGAAGAGGGAACGAGAGGAATTGAGAAAGGAAGAGAATGCTTTGAAAGAAAGTATTAGCGGAGAGACATCTCAAGATGCTCATGTGCCTCGCCCTGAACCATCAAGACACTCCTCAGCTGATGGATCGCTGGTATACAGAAGGAGAGACATATTGGGTAGAAGGCATCACTCCAGCGCTCAAATTGACGA
The DNA here is from genome assembly GCA_900406435.1 of Lepidium aucheri. Classification (NCBI taxonomy): domain Eukaryota; kingdom Viridiplantae; phylum Streptophyta; class Magnoliopsida; order Brassicales; family Brassicaceae; genus Lepidium; species Lepidium aucheri. Next base: position 38,472 of record OVBA01000117.1, on the reverse strand, counting down.
GCATAGCCGCGAGTAAAGGCCATTATGCGCTAGAAAAGGGAGCCTTGCAAGGACCCCTCTCGGAACCTACCTTCGAGGGCAACACATACATGCCTCTTCACATCATACCATTGGAAAAAGAGCTCTAGTGACCTATCATGGCCAGTATAACTACACGCTTGAGGATATGAATGCCTTAACCGCGCACCTTTTTGACTTCTAAAGGTACCACACTCCAACTTTTCACTGTAAATACCATTGCATCTTTAATTGATTTTGCTTGTTGTTTGCCAAGAGTTCTCCTTAAGATTTTTGTCCACACAAGGGACTGTGTAATTTAAGTTTGCGGGAGGGTTCTAGAGTGTATTTGACTATGTTTTCTTTATTCTTATTTTCTATTCTCATCGTAGAACATGCATTCATCTAAGTTTGACAAAAATCAAAAAAGATTTTCATTTAGCATAATTCTGCATCATGCATTCATATAAGGCTTAGAAAAACACAAAAAATCGAAAAAACTTTTCAAAATAATCAAAAATAGATGATCATGTAGTTGCATTATATGTAGAATTAAGTCTAGATGCATAGGGAATTATGAGGATGATAGCCGCCTAGACTTGATGATTGACATGCTAAATTCAAGGCCCTAACTTCTAGGTTCTTTGTTGCATTCCATGCTTGTTCTGAAAGAAAAGACTGAACCATGTTAGGAATGTTTAGAACAAGTCTCACGTCATGATAGATCATGTTTTGATTTGACGCCTATCCTCATTAAGTGATAACCATAATTCTGACCTTTAATTATCATGTTTATGCATCAACTCTGAATTTGTGGATTACATAGTATTTTTAATTTTCTTTTCCCTTCATGCATCTAGCTTTTGAATCCATGTAGAACCCCACCATGCTATACTATTACATCCTTTCGAACCATACAATGTTTGCTATGTGATTGTAAGGTCTCTTTTTGGTGTAAACCTGGCATAAACTGTCAGGTGAGAGCCGACAATGTCATGCCTTCATGTAGTTCCTGGTTCACAAGTTTTGGACCAGATAAGATTAGGTGGTTTTGTTTGGGTATGGGATTGCTTGTGTTTAAGCAGGAAATGGAATGAAGGAAAGAATATGTGAAAGTCTAAAGATCTAGGGGCAGAAAGAGTCGAATTCATATGCTAAGTCTAGTAAAGGTTTTTGGGAAAGCTAAATGTGAATAAGGTTCTAAGAATATAAAAGGAAAAAATAGATCAAAAAGTCTAAATGTCTTAAGAAATAAGAAGAAAAGGAACCAGAGCTGTAATGTATACAACCCAAAACCGCTAGAGTAATCTAAGAAAACCTCTCTTCCTAACAAAAGAATGAAAAGGCTTGAAGAAAAGAAAAATGATCTTATAGGCAGAGAAGTAAAAATGCATTTAGTGAATGGGTAGAATAGGATCATATTCTAGGCTAGATTGGCTAGGTTGAGATCAATTTTGGGCATATGGGTAGATGGAGTCATGACTTTGTATGCGCCTGTTGGTTCTTACCTTTAGCATTATGCTAATGCTTAGTCCTTTAATGATTAATATTTTGCGGTATGATTGACCAGTTACTTATAGAGATCACTTTAATCTCTAGACTTTACCCTTAACCCAACATATTCTTAGGTGATGTGTAGACTGATTAACGATTTTTGAGCTAATGAATGTTAAGAGGATATGTTGATTTGAATGCATAATAAGGTTGTGGCTGAGCTTAGACTGAAATGCGATTGACATGGCTAAATTTTTTAAGTAAGGCTTGTTTGGACTGCACAATATAACTCGCAACTAGGACCTTGAGTTTCGTGTTCGTTTCAGCTTGTTTCCTGTTCTGAATTGCCAGCATTGCAACTTGTTCTCCATATTTGATCTTTGCACTTGCTTGAGGTCAAGCAAAATCTAAGTTTGAGGGAGTTGATGTGTCTGTATTTTACCCCATTTTAGGCCATTATTTATCTTACTTTGCATCCATATCATGGTATTTGCGTCATTTTAGAGTCCTTTTAGGTTTATTTCCAAACTTTGCACTTGCATCCCATACATTCTGCATATGGAGTGAATATTAGGTACTTTGAAAGCGTTTTGGAGTGTTTTCGCCAAAATTGGATACAAGGAGCCATCTGGATGCTATTGGAATGCAAGAACAGGCCTAAGGAAGCAGCTAAGATCGAGATCCCTTACGCCTTGCAGCATAACCTTGATCGTGGAGTGCGAGTCCTTTGGAATCAGACAGCTCAAGAACTCCTCGCACCTAAGCCTCAACATTAGTGGCGCAAGTATTGACCGAAGTCTGACTTGGTGGACACAAGCTCTCACCTATCTGAAGATCCTTGCTCCTCGAAGTTCTACCTCGCAACAATACCTGTGAGTCTTAGCATTTTTGAAGAACGGAACATGCCTCCAACCCACCACTCAAAGTTACACCTTTGAGTACTTTGCTTTAATTTCTTTTGATGAATTTTTAGGTCGGTGGTTGACCAATTTAGGCTTTCTTGTAGTGGGTTATAAATACACTTATAGCCCACAAAAACCAGAGTTCGATATTTCTTTTTTTCCAAATCTAGAAAAGTTTTAAGTGTCCTTTTCTCCCTCTTGTTTGCCATTTCCATGTTAGATCTATTCTATATCATTAAGGTACTTTTAATTTTGTTTTCACCATTTTTCTTAGTTTTTTTTGTTCTTTCTATTTATGCATTTCATCTCTACCTTCGAGTTTATGCATTTTATCATGAAATCTGTGTAGATCTCTTAGGGTTTTGTGATGAGATGGGTTATATTATTGTTGATTAGGTTTATCTTATCTTGTTCTAGTTGTTTGTGCATAGATCTCTCTATTTCTAAGTGTTCTTAATGCTAATTTCAGCTTGATCACTAGAGATTTGATATGTGTCATTCAGCACCCACAAGGTGTTCGACTATATGCGTGGCTGAACTTGGATTTAGGATTAGCTTCTTTAACCCATGACACTGGTAGTTTAGAGAGTTAGTTGGGTATTCTAGATTTATTCATAGTACCAATATGAATGTAAATCGCCAAGAGATTTAGATCTGGTTGCATTCAGATTGAGTTATATACTTATGAAAATAATATTGATTGCTTGATTGTGTGAATCTAAGCCTAGAGATCCCATCAGTAGGTTGTCGAACAAGAGCAGAGAACCCTAGTCAACCCACAATCAATTACCCAGCCTCCTCACAGACCCATCTTTAGCATATTCTTATTTGCAATTTTTCAGACTCGGTTTTGTTGCTTGTTGATCTGATTTAGTTCACTCAGTTCGTTTCTAGTCTTATTTGAGATTGTGACAAAATCCTTGATTGAATATTTGGATTGGATTAGGATGATCATGTAGGTTCTGAGTCTTAGCATAACACCCTTATGAATTGACATCTCTTATATTACAACTGACTGCTACTGTAAGAGGATTTGATAGCATTAGGCTGAAAATCTGTTTATCAAAGAAATAAGGAATCTAAGACTCTTTGATAAGAATCATGTGGCGTTCACCCAAGCAAATAGTGTGTTATATCATCATGATGGTAGGAAGAGTATGGTGTGTGATCAATAAGAGAATGGGCCATACCAAGGATAAGTACTGGATTCTCCATCTACAATTGGATAACCTTAACTTGATAGAGAATGTAGAACTAAGTGTTTGGAATGTAGACATAGATGAAGGTGATAGGTATATACTCCAAGGAATGGGGAATCTAAGACTCTTTGATAAGAATCATGTGTAGATCACCTAAATAAATAGTGTGTTATACAAAACTTATGGTATGAACAGCATGGTGTGTGATCACTACAAGAAAACTGTCTGTACCAAGGATAAGTGTTAGATTCTCCATCGACATCTCAAATCAATAAAGTGGAAGGATCGAAAGGCCCCCAATGATTTATAACCTTAAGTTGATAGAGAACGTAGAACTAGTACTTACCACTCTCACAAACTAGCTAACTCTCTCATTACTTGTTTAGTAACATTATGTTAATTGAGAACGTAGAACTAGCTTGAGCGGATGTAGACATAGCTACTGGTGATAGGAATCTAGTCCAAGGAATAGGGAATCTAAAAATCTTTGACAAAAACCATCTGGAGCTCACCTCATCAAATAGTGTGTTATATAAGCATGATGAAAGGAAGAGCATGTTGTGTGAACAATGCAAGATAATAGGCCACACGAAATGATAAGTGTTCGATTCTGCACCTACGTCTCCAACCAAACAAGTGAAAGGATCAAAACGCCACCACATAAGTAGTAACCTTAAGTTGATAGATAACATAGAACTAGCACATACTACTCTCACAAACCGGCAAAACCTTTTGTTATTGACTTATGTGCTTCTTAAAACTTGGTTTTAACCTTAAGTTGATAGAGAACATGGAACTAACTGTAAGGAATCAATACATAGGTAATGGTGATAGGATTCTAATCCATGGAATAGTGAATCTAAGACTGTTTGATAAGAATCGTGTGGAGCTCACCTCAGCAAATACAATGTTATACAAGAATGATGGTAGGAAGAACATGGGGTGTGATCACTACAAGAGAATGGGCATTACAAGGAAACGTGACATATTCTCCATCTACATCTCAAGAAAAACAAGTGGAAGGGTCAAAAGAACAACATATATATTAACCTTAAGTTGATAGAGAACGTAGAACTTTCACTTACTACTTTCAAAAACTGACTAACTCTTTCCTTATTAGACCAGGTGCTTCTGGCTACTTTTTTGTAACCTAAACTTGATAGAGAACGTAGAACTAGCTGAAGCGAATGAAAACATAGCTAATGGTGATAGGATTCTAGTCCAAGGAATATGGAATATAAGACTCTTTGATAAGAATAGTATCTCACCTCAGCAAATAGAGTGTTATTCAAGCTTGGTGGTACGAAGAGCATGGAATTTGTCACTGCAAGAGAATTGGCCATACAAAAGATATGTGTTGGATTCTCCATCTACATCTCCAAGAAAACAAATGGAAGGATGAAAAGTCCACCAAATGATTAGTAAGCTTAAGTTGATAGAGAAGGTAGAATTACCACTTATTACCCTAGCAAACCATCTAAATTTTTTGTTATTAACTCAGGTGTTTCTCACCACTTGTTTAGTACCCTTAAAGTTTATAGAGAACATAGAACAGCTGAAGGGAATACACAAAGCTAATATTAATAGGATTCTAGTAGAAGAAATAGAGGATCTAAAACTCTTTGATTAAAATCACGTGGAGCTCACCTTAGCAAATAGTATGTTATACAAGCAAGATGGTAGGAAGGGCATAGTGTGTTATCATTACAAGAGAATGAGGGACATCAAGGGTAAGTGTTGGATTCTCCATCCACATTTCAAATCAAACAAGTGGAAGGATCAAAAGGCCACCACATGATTAGTCACCTTAATTTGACAGAATGTAAAATTAGCACTTACTACTCTAACAAACCGTCTAACTAAATCGTTATTGGCTCAAGTGCTTCTCACCACTTGTTTAGGTGTATAGAACGTGGATATTGCTAATGGTGATAGGATTCTCGTCCAAGGAATTGGGAATCCTAGATTCTTTGATAAGAATTGTGTGGAGCTCACCCCATCAAATAGTGTGTTATACAAGCATGATAGTAGGAAAAAAAGTGTGTGATCACTGCAAGAGAATGGGCCATACCAAGGATAAGTAATAGATTCTCCATCTACATATCAAATCAAACAAGTGGAAGATCAAAAGCACAACATTAATATCAACCTTAAGTTGATAGAGAACGTAGAACTAGCACTTACTACTCTCACAAATTGATTAACATTCTTGTATTAACTCAGGTGCTTCTCACCACTCCTTAAGGTGTACAAAATGTAGACATAGCTAATGGTGATAGTATTAGTACAAGGAATAGAGAATCTAAAACTCTTTGATTAAAATCGTGTGAAGCTCACCTCATCAAATAGTGTGTTATAGAACCTTGATGGTGTGTTATGACTACGGGAGAATGGGCCACACCAAGGATAAGTGTTGGATTCTCCATCCACATCTCAACCCAAAAAAGTGTAAGATTCAAAAGGCCACCACATGATTAGTTACCATAAGTTGATAAAGAAAGTAGAACTATCAGTTACTTTTGTTATTGACTCAAGTGCTTCTCATCACTTGTTTAGTAACCTTAAGTTGATAAAGAACTATGAACTAGATGTATATAATGTATACATAGCTGATGCGGTCATCAATCCAAATCAATCAACAAACTCTCAAGCTGCTGAGCCGGACTCAAGATATGGACTTCAACAACCTTCATCCATTGACCATGAGGACATACGAGTACTAGTCAAAACTTTCCATACGATCCAAAGAGAACCAAGCTACAAATCGACTTGTTCCAGAAAGAAAACTCTTAAAGGAGTCAGGGAGAAGAAAAATCAGTGCAAAAGGAGTTCATATGAAGAAGATATTGAAGAAAAAACATGGAAACTCTTCAATAGACTCGATGGAGATATACGACCACTAGTCAATTTATTCCAGAAAATCGACCATAATCAAGCAACAAGACAAGAGTTGTTGGAACCTTAACTCACCATTGAAGAGAGGAAATTTGGATTCATGCCAAAATTCGCCATGGTTTAAAATTTATTCAAGTACAAAGTCATGTGAACCAGAACCTTCCCGAAATGTACATGCGGGCGGTTATTGGAGGTTTCCCACGGAACCAGGAGGAAATAAGATATGAATCGACTTGTTATGAAATCATAATTCATCAGAGGATCAGAAAAAAATTGGATTCACATAATTATCGGTTCTGATGTCCGAGTTATTAAGTTTCTAAACCGGAAGATGCTACACTTGCCATATTTGGAAGCTCATGGGTTCAATCAGCTACAAACAAGACTTTGGCGACAAGGAGAGACGACAAAGCATTAAGGAGATACAGCTAACCATCCGGAGGTGTTAGCTAGCATCTTACCATTCACTAGAAGCCACAGGACTAGGCGAATTCTCTCACTTGTGCACTTTCCTTTTATGGACGCATTCACACTTAGAGCTTTAAACCACCAAAGGCTAGTTACCTATCAAGACTGCTGCGTTTTGAAAGCTTCATATATAAACTGTAATGAACCTAGACACCTTAGTTTCGCCCCCAAACTCTCAAGACTCAAGTACAACTCAACCTTCCATATTTTAGCCGATTTGCTCATTATAGTCCAACGGCCATATTCTTCAATGCCTATGAATTTTTCTTCTTATTTTAGACATATGAACGTTATGTAAGAGCTCTATATAAGCTCAGCTCGTCCTCAGGTTATAAGAGAACTTTGATCATTGATTTAATAAAGTTTATCATTTCTTTTTAAAGACCGAGTTCTTTGGTGTTAGTTCATTAGAGTCATAGGTGGATTCCTTTGTTCTCTTTTGTTCATAACTTTAGAACTTAAGTGTGAGAGATACTTCTGGTCTATTCGTCTGCGGATTAAGATTGTTTGAGTGATTCAAGCATTCTTGTTCTTCCATTGATTGAGCGAGTCAATCACTTCACCTTCATCACAACCGATTTCACAAAGGAAGTACCTAAAATTTCCCTTTGTCTAATTTCCACCACTCCTATCCTCTAGAAGCACCATTGGATCTTGTATCAATAGCTATGATAAGAATCGCATGGCGCTCATCCCAACAAATAGTGTGTTATAAAAGCATGATGGTAGGAAGAGTATGGTGTGTGATCAGGAAGAAAATGGGCCATTATTTGGGATCAAAAGGCCACTAATTGTTTAGTAACCTTGAGTTGATAGAGAACATATAACTATAAAAGGATCCTAGACCATGGACCATTGACCGTGGTACAAGGTTTAGATTCGGTTGTTGAATTTTTGGCTAAAAACACCAAGGATAAAGGAGAGACGAACTTCCTTGGGAAACATGTCGAATATAAAGGGGAGACAAACTTCTTAGACATGTTTCAGATGCTTAAACTCAATGACTCATCCATCAGTCAAACACCTGACCCGGACACAAGGACAACGTTCCCCGGAGCATATTGAAGACATGCCGTTACTTATCAAGGAGCTGCAGACGCTAAAAAATTAACTAAGGCATAAGGACAATTTTTATGGCTTCATGACTCAATCATCTAACTCCTAGTAAGTGGAATCAGCCCAAAAGAAGCTCTGAGCTGAAAGCTATGAATTTTAGAAGTTTTACCTTTTGCGCTAAGGTCTTATTCGCGTCAAAGTCAAATATCAAGCTACACAGCCCGCTTAGAAGCTGCCATCAATCCGGAACACTTGTAGGTTATTATTGGGTCTTTCAAGGTTCCAACAAGCCCAAGAACGCATCAACCTACCATCGGATCCTCTAGATACACGGCCAACAATAAGAAGATCCGATCCGGTGCTGTTTAAGGAATGTTCGGGATTTGCTTGCTTCAAAAGACCTTAGACTTATGTGTGGCGGCCAGGAGACTCTCTAAACCACTCCACACGCGGAAACTCAACTTACCGAGAATAGAAGACGCCTGAAAGGTTTAATGTGTTTGATTTTATTTTTAATGTATGTTTTAATTTCGTATCTTTCTTCATGAATGCTGCACGTTTCAAGTTACATTAGAGATTTGATTACATGATTGTAGAGCTAATTAGCTCCATTTTCCGCCTTTGAAGGCACCACCGACGAGTCATTATATAAGGCTCCTTACGGTTTTGTAATTTTCACCCAAGTACTAATAAAGATCATCGTTTTTTCTCAAGAAAATCTTTTGCCGTCTAATCTCTTTGAGGAGTCAAGAGCATAGCCGAGATCTAATCTAGTGAGGAGTCCTAGTAGATCGGTGAACTTATCACGACTTTCATCAACATATTGTGTGGCGTTCTTCTACCATTTCTGCACCATCATCCAAAACCGATTGTGGATTGACTCTTGAAGTCTTCTCCACCGGTTACATCATCAACAAGTCACAAGGATTGATCCATTGTGGTTTTCTTGTGATCTTCTCCGATTCCAACCCACCACGAGGCACCTATCATTTTGGTATCAGAGCTTAAACTTCCTATCTATCCAGGTTGTATTCATCCAACCTTTATTTTTATATTTCTGTTTTTGTTTTGTTATTTTAATTTTATAAAATCGATAAAAAACCATAAAAATCTAATTCTTTTCTCGATAGTTATATTTAAATCCAGAAAACCCATAAAAAATTATTTAATTTTTACAAGTCGTTTGCTTTTTTATATTTATAAAAAGAAAACCATAAAAAGTCTTTTTCGTCCATTTTTGTCCAAATTTTATAGAAATAATAAAAACCCATAGAAATCTAATTGCTTTTGTTCTCGTTAGTTTAAAACCCCGAAAATCCATAAAAATATTATTTGATTTTTAGAAGTCGTTTGCTATTTTATTTGTTTAAAAAAAATTAAAAAAGGAAAGAAAATCTTTGCATTTAGTCTAATTTTCGTTACGATTGTGTTATAATCTTTGCATTCATTTTTAATTTATTAGGCCATTTAATTTTTAATGCTCCAACAATTAAGGTGTTAGATTGTGTTTTAATTTTGTTTGGCAAGTCAATTATTTATTTTAAATATTTGATCCAACAATTAATTAACACCGATTTGTTTCTTTTCTTGTGTGTGCGAGGAACTTATCAAAGTCTCTTATTGACTTGAGCAAGAATATGGAGTATGAGGAAGAACTGAACGACTACAACACTTCCGAGATTGATTGGGGTGATAAATCTGATCAGAACTATTGGGAAGGAGAAGAAGAAAATGTAGTCTATTCCGGCGAGGAGGCTGGCTATAAGGCACCACCGTGGCCAGGAGATGGTTATTCAAACTCTGAGTATGAATATGAGCCAAGAGAAGAAGAGCTTGAATCTGGGTCACCATGCCATAAACAAAGTTACACCAACAAACGTCAAACAAAACATTGGTGCAACGAACCTGAATCAAAATTCAGTAATGATGATGAATCTGACCTTGATGTGGAATTTCATCACTACAAGAATCCTCCTAGTCATGACCTGAAGCCCTTCAATCATGGAGTCTCAGTACCTAGAATGCAAGGCTATACTAACTACACAAGACGTCCTAAACTACATATCGGTGTAAGTCATAGCTACTATAATTGTGGTCCTAAGCTTCCATTTTTTTTAGGAAAAGAAGATTATCTACAATGGGAATATGATATGGAAGAATATTTCTGGAGATTCAAGACTCTTGAGAAGGAAAAGCTATCATCCGCCTTAAAAGGTTTACATGGACAAGCATTGAAATGGTGGAGGAAAGAGGCGGATGAACGGTGGCACTACAAAGAGCCTAGAATCAGAACGTGGGGAGAATTAAAATGGCTTATGAATGAGGAATACGTCACACGCCAATTGCCTCAAAGAGGTTACTCAAAGAAGAATCCACAACTGTTGGTGAAGCACACACCATTTTCAACATCCATGCATAAAACAAAACCTCCTATCCAAGGTAAGTGTTATACCTCTAAAGTTTCCTTAGAACGAATGTGTTATAAGTGTAAGATGCAGGGACACAATGCCAAATTTTGTCCAACGTGGAAGAACTCAATCCAAAAGGACCAAGTCGTAAGTCGTATGCGACAAACCGTTGAACAACCACCAATACGTTACTCAAAGGAAAGTACACGTGACCTTATCAAGAATTTGACTGATGATATTGATAAGTTAAAGCACTTGATCTTCGAATATACGAAAGACAAAGCTGCTCAAAAGATTGAGGAGGCACCTACAAACGAATCACAAGCTTTTCTAGTGCAAGGAGCTACAAAGGTGGCGAGAAATGCTGACAACAATTTCATAATCAAAGAAGAACCACCGGATAGTCATCAACAAGTGTTGGTCCGAGGAGAAAACATGGAGAACAATGCTAGAAAAGAAATAGCACAAATGAACCATGAAGACACTTCCAAGAATGTACTAGAAACATCAAGAGTACAAGGAGATTCTCAGCTAAAGGAAACAACCGCCAAGCCTTGGAAAAGCGTCCTCAATTCATTGCTAATTAAGGAGGAGCCAACTGACAAAAAAACTAATCCAAGCCGCAATAAACAATACTTGGGAGGCATGCTTCTAAACCCTCTATATCAAACCGAACCTAACTTTCCTTCTCTATGTGCAGGTAAATTGGTTTTGAGGACAAAACCTTTTGAAGAGGGAGGGAATAATAGGATCCTAGACCATGGACCATTGACCGTGGTACAAGGCTTAGATTCGGTTGTTGAACTAGTGGCTAAATACACCAAGGATAAAGGAGAGATGAACTTCCTTGGGAAACATGTCGAATATAAAGGGAAGACAAACTTCTTAGACATGTTTCAGATGCCTAAACTCAATGACTAATCCATCAGTCAAGCACCTGACCCCGACACAAGGAACTCACTTCAACAACGTTCCTCAGAGGATATTGAGGACATGCGGTTACTTATCAAGGAGCTGCAGACGCTAAAAAATGAACTAAGGCATAAAGATAACTTTTATGGCTTCATGACTCAATCATCTAACTCCTCTAACTGGAGTCAGCCCAAAAGAAGCTCTGAGCTGAAAGCTATGAGTTTCAGAATTTGGACCTTTTGTGCTATGGCCATATTCGCGTCAAAGTAAAATATCAAGATACACAGCCCAGCTCAGAAGCTGCCGTCAATCCGGACCACTTAGAGATTATTATTGGGTCTTTCACAGTTCCAACAAGCCCAAGAACGCATCAATCGACCATCGGATCGTCCAGATACACGCCCAACAATAAGAAGATCCGATCCGGTGCTGTTTAAGGAATGTTCGGGATTTGCTTGCTTCAAAAGACCTCAGACTTATGTGTGGCGGCCAGGAGACTCTCTAAACTACTCCACACGTGGAAACTCAACTTACCAAGAATAGAAGACGCGTGAAAGGTTTAATGTGTTTGATTTTATTTTTAATGTATGTTTTAATTTCGTATCTTGCTTCATGAATGCTGCATGTTTCAAGTTACATTAGAGATTTGATTGCATGATTGTAGAGCTAATTAGCTCCATTTTCCGCCATTGAAGACACCACCGACGAGTCATTATATAAGGCTCCTTACGGTTTTGTAATTTTCACCCAAGTATTAATAAAGATCATCGCTTTCTCTCAGAAAATCTTTTTCCGTCTAATATCTTTGAGGAGTCAAGATCTTAGCCGAGATCTACTCTAGTGAGGAGTCCTAGTAGATTCGTGAACTTATCACGACTTTCATCACCAAATCGTGTGGCGTTCTTCTACCATTTCCGCACCATCATCCAAAACCGATTGAGGATCGACTCCACAAGAATTGATCCATTGAGGACTTATTGTGATCTACTCTGATTCCAACCCACCACGAGGCACTTATCAAACTAGGTGTTGGAAATGTGGACATAGATAATGGTGATAGGTGTCTAGTCCAAGGAATAGCGAATCTAAGACTCTTTGATAAAATTCGTGTGTAGCTCACCTAAGCAAATAGTGTGTTATACAAGCATGATGGTTGGAAAAGAATAGTGTGTGATCAGTGCAAGAGAATTGTTCGTACCAAGGATAAGTGTTGAATACTCCATCTACATCTCAAACAAAAAAATTTGAAGGATCAAAAGGCCACCACATGATTCGTAAACTTAAGTTGATAGAGAATGTAGAGCTAGTACTTACCACTCTCACAAACTAGTTAACTCTGTTGTTATTAACTCATGTGCTTCTAAACACTTGTTTAGAAACCTTAAGTTGATAGAGAACGTAGAAATACCTGTAGAGAATGAAGACATAGCTAATGGTTATAGTTTTCTAGTCCAAAGAATAGGGAATCTAAAACTCTTTGATAAAAATCATGTGGAGCTAGTGTGTTATACAAGCATGATCGCATGAAGAGCATATTTTGTGAACTATGCAAGATAATGTGCCATAGCAGGATAAGTTTTGGATTCTCCATCTACATGTCAAACCAAAAAAAGTGGAAGGATCAAAAGGCCACCACATGATTAGTAACTTTAAGTTGATAGAGAAGGTAGAATTAGCACCTACTACCCTACAAAACCATCTAAATTTCTTGTTATCGAACTCAGATTCTTCTCACCATTTGTTTTACTACCTTTAAGTTTATAGAGAACATAGAACTAGCTATAGGGAATGTAGGCATAGCTAATTGTTATAGTATTCTAGTACAAGGAATTGAGAATCTAAAACTATTTGATTAAAATCAGGTGGAGCTCACCTTAGCAAATATTCTGTTATACAAGCATGAAGTTAGGAAGGGCATGGTGTGTTATCCCTGCAATAGAATGAGCCACACCAAGGATACGTGCTGGATTCTCCATCCACATCTTAGACCAAACAAGTGTAAGGATCAAAAAGCCACCACATGATTAGTCTTTTTAAGTGGATAGAGAATGTAGAATTAGCACTTACTACTCTCACAAACCAGCTAACTCTCTTGTTATTGACTCATGTATTTCTCACCACTTGTTTAGTAACTTTAAGTTGATAGAGACCAAAGAACTAGGTGTATAGAATGTAGACATAGGTAATGGTGATAGGATTCTTGTCCAAGTGATTGGGAATCTAAGATTCTTTGATAAGAAATATATGGAGCTCACCCCAATAAATAGTGGGTTATACAAGCATGATGCTAGGAAGAGCATGGTGTGTGATCGCTGCAAGAGAATGGGTCATACCAATAATAAGTATTGGATTCTCCATCTACATCTCTAATCAAACAAGTGGAAGGTTCAAAAGGCCACTACATGATTAGTAACCATATGGTAATAGAGACCGTAGAACTAGCAGTTACTACTCTCAAAGTAGCTGGTTACTTGTCTTTTTTGGCTAAGGTGTTTCTCACCACTTATTTAATAACCTTATGTTGATTGAGAACGTATAACTATATGTTGGGAATGTAGACATAGCTAATAGTGATATGTTTCTACTCCAAGGAATATGGAATCTAAGACTCTTTGATAAGAATAGTATGTAGCTCACCTCAGCAAATCGTATGTTATACAAGCATGATATTAGGAAGAGCATGGTGTGTTATCAATGCAGGATATTGGGCCACACTAAGGATAAGTGTTGGATAATCAATCTAAATCCCAAACCAAACAAGTGAAAGGAGCAAATGGCCACCACATAAGTAACTTAAGTTGATAGAGAACATAGACGTAAAACTTACCGCTCAACTATCTCTTTTGTTATTAACTCATGTGCTTCTCAAAACTTTTTTAGTAACCTTAAGTTGATAGACAATACAGAAATAGCTACTGGGAATGTAGACATAGCTAATGGTGATAGGATTCTAGTTGAAAGCATAGGAAATCTAAAACTCTTAAATAAAATTGTGTGGACTTCACCTTAGTAAATAGTGTGTTATACAAGCATGATGGTAGGAAGAGCATGGTGTTTTATCAAACCTAAATAATGGGCCTCACCAAGGATAAATGTTGCATTCTCCATCTACATCTCAAACCAAACCAGTGAAAGGATCGAAAGGCCACCACATGAGAAGTAACCTTAAGTTCATAGAGAACATAGAACTAGCACTTACTGCACTTACAGACTGTCTTACTGTCTTGTTATTGGCTGAGGTGCTTCTTACCACTTCTTTAGTAATCTTAAGTTGATTGAGAACAAAGAGCTGGCTGTGGAGAATGTAGACATAGCCAATGGTGATATGATTCGAATCCAAGGAATAGAAAAATCTAAGACTCTTTGATAAGAACGGGTGGAACTCACCTGAGCAAATTTGGTGTTATACAAGTATGATGGTAGGTTGAGCATGGTGTGTGATCACTATAAGAGAATGGGCCATACCAAGGATAAGTGATGGATTCTCAATGTACGATCATATAGTTTGATCTCAGAAAGGGGATATAAGGCTTCAACAGATTGGTCTCAAGTCACTTTTCTATTGAAACAAACGAACTTGCTGATGGAATGATGGGAATTGGCTAGTTGGACTTAAGTCTCACCCTAACACAACTCGGTGGGTTATATGGACGTGAGGGCGTATCGATGGACACCACACAAGTGATAGTAGAACTTTAGATAAGTCAGATCTCGGAGTCGCCTTGATATCACTCAAAAGGAAAGACCAAATTCGAAGTGTTTAAATATCTCTCAGTTTTGAGAAGAAAAAGTACAATTTTATTGATTCAAAGATGTGTTACAAGGCTCCATATGAGGAACCTTATATAATGGTTCAAGGCAGCTAGGAGAGTATCTCTTACAATGAATGATAATACTCGAAAATTAAAAGAAAAAGCTTACATCATAATTCCTCCAACGGCTAGTACAACCTGCAAAAGAAACAAAGTAAATCATAATTGAATTACTTACCTTAGCATGGTTTTGTGTCCTTAAGTTGGGCCCTGAAGTGGCTGAATTGCGAACAACACCATTTGGCCTTCAAGTAGCTATATTTGGGCTCCAATGCTTCAACTCTTTGTACTA
Organism: Lepidium aucheri; assembly: GCA_900406435.1. NCBI lineage: Eukaryota > Viridiplantae > Streptophyta > Magnoliopsida > Brassicales > Brassicaceae > Lepidium > Lepidium aucheri. Next base: position 23,037 of record OVBA01000117.1, on the reverse strand, counting down.
ATAGGCTTTCTATAGACTTTTTAAACATCTCTCAGAGCCTCTTGGTTCCTGCTCTTGTCTTGGGCGGATTCTTCATGATAGTTGTGTCTTGTTCAGCTAGTATATCTTCAAAGTCTTGCAAGGGTCGATGTCCTCATCACATCTACATCTTAAGTTGATGGAGAACATAGAACTACCACTTACTACTCTCACAGACTGACTACATATCTTTTTATTGACTAAGGTACTTCTCACCACTTCTTTTGTAACCTTATGTTGATATAAAACGTACAACTAGCTAAGTCATAGGGAATCTAAGACTATTTGATAAGAATAGTGTGGAGGTGACTTCAGCAAATAGTGTGTTTTACAAGCATGATGGTAGGAGTAACATGGTTTGTTATAACTGCAAGAGAATTCGCCATACCAAGAACAAGTGTTGGATTTTCCATCTACAAATCAAACCAAACAAGTGAAAGAGTCAAAAGGTCACAAAAGTAATAAATCTAAGTTGATAGAGAACGTAGAACTAGCACTTACGACTCTAACAAACCGGATAAATCTTTTGTTATCAACTTATGTGCTTCTTATCACTTGCTTTTTAACCTTAGGTTGATATAGAACATGAAGCTAACTGTAGGGAGTCTATATATAGGTAATGGTGATAGGATTTTAATCCAAGGAATAGGGAGTCTTAGATTATTTGATTAGAATCTTGCGGAGCTCACCTCAGCAAATACGGTGTTATACAAGCATGATGGTAGGAAAAACATAGTTTGTGATCACTGTAAGAGAATGGACCATACAAGGAAAAGTGATGGATTCTCCATCTACATCTCAATATAACCACATAAATATTAACCCTAAGTTGATAGAGAAAGTACAACTTGCACTTACTACTTTCACAAACCAACTATTTCTTTTTTTATTGACTCATGTGCTTCTTGCCACTTTTTTGGAACCTTAAGTTGATAGAGAACGTAGAACTAGCTGTAAGAAATGAAGACATTGCTAATGGTGATAGGTTTCTAGTCCAAGGAATAGGGAATACAAGACTCTTTTTATAAGAATCATGTGGAACTCACCTTAGCAAATAGTGTGTTATACAAGCATAATGGTAGGAAGAGCATTGGCGTGTGAGCACTGCAAGAGAATTGTCCATACCAAGGATAATTGTTGGATTCTCCATCAACATCTCTAAGCAAACAAGTGGAATGATCCAAAGGCCTCCACATGATTAGTAACCTTAAGTTGATAGAGAAGGTAGAATTAGCACTTACTACCCTAACAAATTGTCTAAATTTCTGGTTATTAACTCAGGTGCTTCTCACCAATTGTTTAGTACCTTTAAGTTTATAAAGAACGTAGAACTAGCTGTAGGGAATCTAGACATAGCAAATGGTGATAGGATTATAGTACAAGGGATTGAGAATCTAAAACTCTTCGATGAAAATCATGTGCAGCTCACCTTAACAAACAATGTGTTATACAAGCATGGTGGTAGGAAGAGAATGATGTGTTATCACTACAAGAGAAAGAGCCACACCAAGGATAAGTGTTCGATTCTCCATCCACATCTCAAACCAATCAACTGGAAGGATCAAAAGGCCACCACATGATTAGTCACCTTAAGTTGATAGAAAATGTAGAACTAGCACTTATGACCCTCACAAACCATCTAACTCTCTTGTTATTGACTCACTTACCTCTCACCACTTGCTTAGTAACCTTAAGTTGATAGAGAACAAAGAATAAGTGTGTAGAATGTAGACATAGCTAGTGGTGATAGGATTCTCATCGGAATCTAAGATTCTTTGATAAGAATCGCGAGGAGCTCACCTCAAAAAATAGTGTGTTATACAAGCATGATGGCAGGAAGAGCATGGTGATCACTGCAACAGACTAGGCCATACGAAGGATAGGGTTTGGATTCTCTATCTACATCTATTACCACACAAGTAGAAGGATCAAAAGGTTACCACATGATTAGTAACCATATGTTGATAGAGAAGCTAGAACTAGCACCTCCTACTCTCAAGAACTGGCTTATTGACTTTTTATTGACTAAGGTGCATCTCACCAAATGTTAACCAACCTTAAGTTGATAGAGAACGTAGAAGTATGTTTTAGGAATGTAGACATAGAAAATGGTGACAAGTTTCTACTCCAAAGAATAGGGAATCTAAGACTATTTGATAAGAATCGTATGTAGCTCACCTCAGCAAATAGTGTGTTATACAAGCATGATGGTAGGAAAAGCATCGTGTGTGATCAATGTAATAGAATGTCCCATACCAAGGATAAGTGTTGGATTCTCCATCTACATCTCAAACCAAACTAGTGAAAGGATCAAAAGGCCACCACATGAGTAGTAAATTTAAGTTGATAGAGAATGTGAAACTAGCACTTACCACTCAACTAACTCTCTTGTTATTAACCAATGCCTTCTCACAACTTTTTTAGTAACCTTAAGCTGATAGTGAATGTAGAACTAGCTATACAGAATAGACATAGCTAATGGTGATAGAATTATAGTTCAAAGAATAAGGGATCTAAAACTCTTTGATAAAAATCTTGTGGACCTCACCTCAGCAAACAGTGTGTTATACAAGCATGATGGTAGGAAAAGCATGGTGTGTGATATCTGCAAGAGATTGGGACATACGGTAAGTGATGGATTCTCCATCTACATCTCAAACCAAACAAGTGAAAGGATAAAAAGCACCACAAGAATATTAACCTTAAGTTGATAGAGAACGTAGACCTAGCACTTACTACTCTCACAAACCGACTAAATCTGTTTTTATTCACTAATATTCTTCTCAAACCATATTTTGTAGCCATAAGTTGATAGAGAAAACATAGAACTGGCTGTAGAAAAAGAAGACATAGCTAATGGTGATAGGTTTCTAGTCGAAGGAATTAGGAATCTAAGACTCTTTGCTAAGAATCAGGTGGATCTCACCTCAGTAAATACGGTGTCATACAAGCATGATGGTAGGAAGAGCATGAAGTGTCACTGCAAGAGAACGGGCCATACCAAGGATAAGTTTTGGATTCTCCATCTACATCTCAAACCAAACAAGTGGAAGCATCAAAAGTCCACCTTATGATTAGTAACTATAAGTTGATAGGGGACATAGAACTGACATTTACTACTCTCAAAAACACGCCAACTTTCTTGTTATTAACGAAGGTGCTTTTCACTACTTGTTTAATAACATTAAGTTGATAGTGAACGAAAAAATAGTTGTAGAGAATGTAGACATAGTTAATGGTGATAGGATTCTTGTCCAAGGAATAAGGACAAGAATAGGGAATCTAAGACTCTTTGATAATAATTGTTTTGAGTTCACCTCAAAAAAACATTGTGCTATATAAGCATGATGGTAGGAAGGGCATGGTATGTGATTACTACAGAATAGTGGGCCACACCAAGGGTAAATGTTGCATTCTCCATCTACATCTCAAACCAAACAAATGGAAAGATCAATAGACCATCACATTATTAGTAACGTTATTTTGACAAGGAACCAAGAACTAGCACTTACTACTCACATAAACCGGCTAACTCTCTTGTTATTATCACAAGTGCTTCTCACCACTTGTTCAGGAACCTTATGTTGATAGAGAACGTAAAACTAGCTGTATAGAAAATAGACATAGCTTATGGTAATAGGATTCTAGACCAAGGAATAGGTAATCTAAAATTCTATATTAAAAATCATGTGGAGTTCACCTCAGCGAATAGTGTGTTATACAAGCATGATGGTAGGAAGAGCATAATGTGTGATAACTTCAGGACAATGGGGCATACAAAGGATAAGTAATCCATTCTCCATCTAAATCAAAAACCAATTAAGTGGAAGGATCAAAATCACCATATGATTCGTTACCTTAAGTTGATAGAGAATGTAGAACTAGCCCTTACTACTATCACAAACCGGATAACTCTCTTGTTATTAACTAAGGTGCTTCTCACCACATGTTTAGTAAAATTAAGTTGATAGTGAATGAATAACTAGTTGTAGAAAATGTACACATAGGTAATGGTGATAGGATTCTAGTCCAAGGAATAAGGAATCTAAGACTTTTTGATAAGAATGGTGTGGAGCTCACATCAGCAAATAGTCTGGTATAAAAGCATTATGGTAGGAAGAGCATGGTGTGTGATTACTGAAAGAAAATTGGTTGTACCAAGGACTAGTGTTGGATTCTCCATGTACATCTCAAAATAAACCAGTGGGAGTATCATAAGGCCACCACATGATTAGTAATCTTAAGTTGATAGAGAACGTAGAACTACCACTTAGTACACTCACCATCCGGCTAACTCTCTTGTTATTAACTCATGTGCTTCTCTCCACTTGTTTAGTAACATTAATTTGATAGTGAACGAAGAACTAGCTGTAGAGAATGTAGGCCTAGCTAATGTAGGAAGAGCATGGTGCTTCTCACCCTTGTTATTAACTCAGGTGCTTCTCACCCTTGTTTACTAATGTTAAGTTGATAGAGATCATAGAACTAATTGTACAAAATGCACCTAGCTTATGGTGATAGGATTCAAGTCCAAGGAATTTGTACTCTAAAATCATTGACAAAACTGTGTGGAGCTCACCTCAACAAATAGTTTGTTATACAAGAATGAAGAAGGGAAGAGCATGGTGTGTGATAACTACAAGAGAATGGCCAGTACCAAGGATAAGTGATTGATTCTCCATCTACATCTCAAACCAAATAAGTATAAGGATCAAAAGCACCACAAAAATATTAACCTTTAGTTGATAAAGAATGTAGAACTAGCTTATACAACTCTAATAAACCGAATAACTCTCTTTTATTGATTCATGTGCTTTAGACAACTTGTTTTGTAACCATAAGTTGATAGAAAACTTAGAACTAGCTATAGGAAATAATGACATAGATAATGGTGATATGATTCTATTCCAAGGAATAGGGAATCTAGGACTCTTTAATAAGGATCATATGGGGTTCACTTCAGCAAATACGCTGTTATACAAGCATGATGGTACGAAGAGCATGGTGTGTGATCACTGCAACAGAATTGGACATACCACGGATAAGTTTTGCATTCTCAATCTACATCTCAAACCAAACAAGTGGAAGGATCAAAAGGCAATCACATGATTAGTAACCATAAGTTGATAGAGAACATAGAAATAACACTTAGTACTCTCACAAATCGGCTAACTCTCTTGTTATTAACTAATGTGCTTTTCAATACTTGTTTAGTTACCTTAAGTTGATAGAGAACATAATACTCGTTGTAGGGAATGTAGACATAGCCTATGGTGATAGGATTCTAGTCTAAAGAATAGGTAATGTAAAACTCTTTGATAACAATCATGTGGAGTTCACCTCAGCAAAGAGTGTGTTATTCAAGCATAATGATAGGAAGGGCATGGTCTGTGACAACTGCAAGTGAATGGGCCATACCAAGGATAAGTGATGGATCTCCATCTACATCTCAAACAAAACAAGTGGAAGGTTCAAGAGGATCACATGAATATTAACCTTAAGATGATAGAGAACGTAGAACTTGCATTTACTACTCTCCAAAACCGACTACTCTATTTATTGAGCCAGGTGCTTCTCACAATTTGTTTCTTAACTATAAGTTGATAGAGTACGTAGAACTAGCTGTAGGAAATTAAGACATAGGTAATGGTGATAGGTTTCTAGTCCAAGGAATAGAGAATCTATGACTCTTTGATAAGAATTTTCTGGAGCTCACCTTAGCAAATATTCTGTTATACAAGTGTGATGGTAGGAAAAGCATGGTGTGTGATTAGTGAAAGAGAATTGGTCGTGCCAATGTATGTGTTTGATTCTCCATCTATATTTCAAACTAAACAAGTGGAAGGATAATAAAGACACCACATGAGTAGTAACCTTAAGTTGATAGGGAACATAGACTAGCATTTAGTACTCTCACAAACTGGCTAACTCTCTTGTTATTAAGTCAGGTTCTTCTCACCACTTGCTTAGTAGCATTAAATTGATAGAGAACGAAGAACTAGCTGTATAAAATGAGGACATAGCTAATGGTGATATGATTCTAGTCCAAGGAATAGATAATCTAAGACTCTTTGATAAGAACCGTTTTGAGCTCACCTCAACAAATAGTGTGTTATACAAGCATGATGGTAGGAAGAGCATTGTGTCTGGTTACTACATAAACTTAGGCCACACCACGGATAAGTGATGGGTTGTCCATCTACATCTCAAACCAAACAAGTGGAAGGATCAAAATCACCACATGAGTCTTAAACATAGGTTTATAGAGAACATAGAACTAGTACTTACTACTCTAAAAAACCGACTACTCTCATTTTATCGACTCATTCACTTCTCACAACTTGTTTTGTAACCATAAGTTGATAGAGAATGTAGAACTAGTTGTAGGAAATGAATACATAGCTAATGGTGATAGGTTTCTAGTCAAAGGAATATAGAATCTAAAACTCTTTGATAAGAATCATGTGGAGCTCAACTCAGCAAATAGTGTGTTATACAAGCATGATGGTAGGAAGAGGATGATGTGATCATTGTAAGAGAATTGGTCATACCAAGGATATGTGTTGGATTCTCAACATACATCTCAAACCAAACAAGTGGAAGGATAAAAAGGCCACCACATGATTAGTAACCTTGAGATGATAGAGAACATAGAACTAGCACTTAGTACTGTCACAAACCGGATAACTCTCTTGTTGTTAACTTATGTGCTTCTCACCACTTGTTTAATAAAATTTAGTTGATAGAGAACAAAGAATTAGCTGTAGAGAATGTAGACATAGCTAATGGTGATAGGATTTGATCGCTCAGTTTTGCACAACACCTAATAAAGACAACAAATGCGATCAACTAGTCGTTGGTTGCATTTGAGGTTCGAATCAGAGGGAGTCTAGAGCTATAACACAGTCTGGTAACAAGGACATAATGATGTGTGTGATTTTTGTTGGTTTTAGAGTCTTATTTTAGGTTATTTTGCATCCGTCTAGATAGATTTTCTGTTTACTTAGGTCCTTTTAGGTTTGTTTTTCTTTCTTTGCATTTGCATTTTGAGTCTGGAATTTTGTCTAGGAAAAGCAGCAGAAAAGGAGCTAAAATTGGAGGTAAGGAAAATTGGATCAGCTGCTAGGCGAAAAAGATCTTGCAACCTCGGATCGCTACCTTGCGGATCGCAAGGCGAGGACTGCTCAGTACGCTCAGGAAAAGATGCCTCAGTCACCAGCCTCAACCTATCTGCCGCGGGGGAAGATCAATCTCTTCATCACAAGGATTACACTTGGACCATCCACTCAGTCTCAACCCACGAGGACCAAGACAAGAATCACTCCTCGGTGCCCAAGCTCGCACAAGGACTCCAAGGGCAAGACTTATATAAATTCCTGGTTGACTAACTTAAGTCGGTTTGACCATTAGGGTTATGCAAATAACCCTATAAATACCCTCTAATCACACTCTTATCAATCATCTATTGTTTAGCCGATAAACTCTCTCTATTTTAGTTGTTTCTTTTAAGCTTTGTTTAAGGTACTCTTTATGATTATGCTTTGAAGTTTATATGAATTAAGTTTATCTTATTCTTCATCTTTACTTTCTGCAATTTCATTTAAGTTTCTTTATATTTATGCAATCTAGATCATCCCTATTCCTCCGCCCTCACACAATGAGGCGCGAGTAAATTCATGTGGATCTCGAGGATAGCGCGATCAGAGGTGAATCCGTTGATTCCCTCGTCGTTCTAGTCATGATCTGAACTCTGATCTCTTCTAACTAGGCCAAGCTTAATGCTGATCTCTCCGTGATCAAGAGAGATCTAATTTGGGCCGTGACCTAAGGCTAGCGCCAATGGGAGCTGAGACCAAGTGCCTTGTTAGTGATGGCTTGATCCGCCGAAGAGAGATCTAGCATGTGCGTCGACTGTTAGACGAGTTAGGCTTAGCTTAATGCTTCTGATTCCGCCTCATTGTGGCGAGTTTATCGCCGATCAACCTCTCTATCCTCTAGATCCTTGCCTTTAATTTAATTTTCATCTTATTGCAATTGTTGTGCTCTGTTTTTATGCTATTTCTCTGTTTTAATTATTTCCATTCTGTTTTATTTTTGTTATTTTGTGAATTTTGTCCTATTCTCTAGTTTTGAAGCTCATCTAAATATCATGATCTATCATTGTGACAGAATGGTAGGTTACTTGGACTAGAATCTAGTATTAGATAGGTTGTTTACAAGCATCTATGAGTATTTGGTTCGACAACTTCCACCTTACTTACCAGTATGCTCAAATGATTTGATAGAGGAACCTAAAAACTCTTTTATCAACAACTCAAGTTAGAGCAAATAGATATGGTTTTTAGTAAAAAAAAGAAACTTGTAACTTAAATGAGAGCAAAGCAAGGAAACAAACAATATAATATCAATAAAAGCATTTGATATAGGGTTAGGCAATCTGATCCAGGGTATGACAATGGATCCGAGAAAATAAAGGGTTCTCACACAAAACACCATCCTAGGGTATGAAGATCATCATATCTAGACTAATCTACTCTCGTGGGATTAGCCCCTTTCAAGAAATAGGGAAACTAAACTCCCATTTGTCACCCTACAACTTGACAAGCATTAAAACTTAGTTGAGTAAGACCATTTTCACCCTAACATCAGCTCTTGATGGATAGGGAAGGGAAAACTGACAAAAGGTTGGTTCCGACATTTCATAGAACACCTCTTGGGTGATACATACCTTCTTTCAGGATTACTAGATGATCAGGCTAAACCCAGCATTAAGTGCATCTTAAGTGGAAGATCTATAGATTTAGCAACCTTAATTACAAGAATCTTTCATCAAATCCCTAGATCTACCTAACCTTCAATCCATTAAGTGACTAGTCACTCATATTCAAACCCAACTCAAAATAATAGATAAACATGGTTGAAATGATAAAGTAAAGATGAGAAGAGATTAAAAGTAAACTCTTCATAGGAATAGAAAACAGGTATTGATTCATAGATCCATAAGAACACCCTGCAAAATTCTTCTCCAAGTCTTCAAGAGAACAAACCAAAGGATAAAAGTTTGAAACTTTGCTAAAAGAGTGAAAGAAAGATGATTTAATGGCTTGGACCAAGGGTCGTTACCTTTAAATAGTCTTAGAAACAAAACATAAAACGTATTGGTTCGACCTGGTACAAACCAAATCAGATCCAAAAATTGAAGAGAATAAGATAAGTGGTCCTTGATAGTGGTTCAACTGGATGAAAGGTAGCTTCAGCCGGTGCTGGGCAGGGCACGGCCGTTCTGTGTGTTATTAAATTCTGATCAGCCCACCCTCCTTTGGCCATTTTATTCTTCATCCACAATGCGTCCATTATCTTGAGCCGCGGCTAGTGTTGGATCGGCCGCGCCCCAGGGTAGATCGGCCGTTCTAGGCTGGATTGGTTGAGTCCTGTTCTGGATTTGCAGTGTCTAGTTCCAGATCAGCCACGTCTCATTCCAGATCGACCACGACCCAGAGTGGATAGGTTGATCCATATATCTTTCTCCTTCTTGGGCTTGGTTCTTCCTTTTTCCTTGGCCTTCTTCTTTCATGCTCTATCTCTCCTTGCCATCCTTCGTTTCCATCCATTACGGCTCCATCCTCATTCCGCTCACCCAAGCTCCGACCACCTAAAAATATGCAAATGTTCAAATATCTAGTCTTAGACTCTAAGGATGAAAAGTGAGTGAAATCTACCCTAAAATGAGTGAATATGCAGCTAAATTCCTATAAAATATGCATGTAAAAGTGGTAAATTTCAGTGTATATAAACTCCCCCGGACTTGCCTTTTGCTTTCCTTCAAGAGGTAGGGTCAAGAGACAAAGATGGTATCTTCTAATCATGAGGCTTGATACACATGTGGGGATCTCTCAAGAAAAACAACTAACCTAAGGAGAATGCTAAAGGTAGGAGCCAATGGATGCGTCCAAGAATATTATCCCATCTACCATTTACAATAATCCCAAAGAAGATGTTCCTATTCTACACTTTTATTTCAAAGACCTTTTGCCATTTTCATACCCGAGATTTCTGTATCTATTCTCTTATAATCTTTTTGTGCTCATCTTATTATAAGGAGAGGGGTCTTAAAACACTTATGTTGTCTAGTGGGTTTGGTTTCTATTATAAATTGTGGTTATGCTTAATTGGCTTTCCTTATATGCTCAAACCACTTAACCATTTGCTATATACCAAAACCCTTTACCTGACTTATTCAATCCTTTTTCATTTGTACCCTTTCTCTCTAAATTTTTTTTAACCATTGTCTTTTTTATCCATTGTCTTTTTAACCATTGGTTTTTTAACCAAAACCCTTTACCTGACTTATTCAATCGGGAGATTATTTATTCTTTTCAGCTTAAATATGAGTTCTAAACCCCATAATTTGGTTTCCCACCTAGTCATATCTTGCTCAAAAGGCATGAGCTACAACTACATAACATGCAATTCTTGTCGGCTCAAAGCTAACACTTTCTACCAAGCTCATCCTAGAAAAGGCCTTACAGGCTCATAAAATAGCAATGGCTAGAAAGAAAGTTAGGTTTGGGTAGGAGAACCGTTCCTCTCAAAGGGAGACGGCTACTTGGGACACATCAGGTTTTAGCAAAGGAATGAGTGCAAGACGAGAATTCGGAGCATGGTTCGGGGTGCAGCTATACAAATGACACATCAAGTTTTGTGGATCATTGTTCCCAATGCAAGTGCAAATTCTAGATGCATATAGACAATTGTGTAATGCAAAGGAAACTACGTGCCATGTTTTTTTGAAATTTTTTTCCTCTAAATGCTTAAACAAAATTTGCATGACTATGGACAATGCAAGACTCAAAAAGAGGAAAATCTAAACAACTAAAGATGGTGTTAGTACCTTCCCTCTCCCCTGGGCTTACTTCTCACCGTCCATGTGAGAACATATCCCAAGAGAAAAAAGGCAACGTGAGATGTAAAAACTAAGATGAAAAATATAAACATATATACAGAAATGAGTTTTTTGGATACCTCGGTCAGTTGCGGCATGCTCTTTCGGAAAGAGCATATTAATCCCATTCAACATAGTCATTGTTGTAATCATGTCGGACTTGTTCCTCCTAATCAGATATGAATCCCAAAGAACTAAGCAGCTTGCTCAAGTTCAAAGAGGCTGCGGATGAGGATCTCGGATTCTCTGTATGGTGCGTGGGGCTCTCTAAAAAGATGTTAGCTAGGGATTGCAAGTTATTTCTATCTGGGCGTGAGAGGATAAGGTATTGTAGCTGCTCGTTGCGGTCGGTGTATTTGTACATGCACTGATCGCTGACATAGCACCTCTGCCAAAACCCACATTGGATGTAGCTTGGTTCATCAAAGAAACTAGCGAGTATGACTTGTGGCATTCCAATTGGCGAACCGATTCTTACAAATATTGGTTCCAAGATGTTGGCCAGCTGGAAGTGCGCCTTAATTAATCTCCTCGGATTGGTCCTCATGTTTGCAAGGGTTTGTGTAAAGATGAACCCTAGATTCACGTCCTGATCGATCTTCTCCATGAAGATTGGGTGTCCATAGACATTGACCAATAAGGGGTAAAGGCCTTTGTAAAGTAGACATAGTCTGCTTCGTGTCAAGCTCTCCAGGGAGCCATTGTTTTAGTAGTAAAGGGTCTCCGAGAAGTACTTAGCCACCATCCTGATAGTCGGGTTCCTTATGAGATATGCAGTGATTCTTCAATCCAGGTTACCGCCGGCTACTAAGTCCAAAACCCATGTATCAAGCCGAACATCCCAAAATCTACTTCCGATCCATATAGGAACTGGAAAATGTATTAGATCTCCCAAATGCTTATTAAAAAATGATGTATGTGCGGTCCATAGGTCAAGTATGCTATTTCCGGTTTGGGGTTCTCTGGGTCTTCATAAATGAGGTGTACTGACTTGAAGAAGTGACGTGCTACTGCGTGGTTAAAATCACGTAGTGGCCGCACAAGTTTGGATAGACCCATGTTATCAAACATTGTTCCACTGTATTGTTCCAATCCCATCTCCTCGAGCTGCGGGTTGCGGAACCTTCTGCGTGGGACGTACCGAAAATCGATACAAATTCCGGCGGTCAGATGGTCTTCTTCCTCTTTCTATTTTGCCAAAATGAAAGCTGGTCGTGTGGGTACATTTACCAACAAATTGCCAAGTAAAATTTTCAAGTCAAGCCAAGTATCGAGGGCGAGTTTACAATCAAATTTCACCACGTAAAACATCATTCCTTTCTTGATACTTAATCACAATGAAGTGCAAGGTAACTTATAGTGCACAATAATGCTTGCTGTTTTTCCTAATGCATGATAATCAATGCTCATTCAAAGATAGAAAGGAATTTCAAAACATACGATCCAATGTCCCAACACAAACTTAACTTTCTATGGAAATCAAGGCAGACAAATCCAATGGCAAACAAGCAGCTATGATGACTTAAGATGAACAAACCACATTACTAACTTAGCCAATTTCTAGGAAGTTCTCAAGAAGTAAAGAACAAGGACAATTATGCTTCACCAACATAGGCTCAATCATGGCATATGGGAGGTTCACAGTAAGCATGAATCAATTAAGATCAACACCACTCTCAAGTAACACGTTCAATTTCATCCCTATTCATGACTCAAACCCTAACTTCACTAAAATGTAACCTTTCTCTCCAAATCTTGCAAATTTTAGCTCAATTCAAGTTACCCAAGTTGAATCCATTTAGATCCAAGCATAATCGTCCAAGAAATCACAAAAATTTCAATAACTATGAAAAATCCACAAATTGGTGTTTTTGAACTTCCATGGAAAATAAGGTTATAGAAGCACACACCTTAATTTCTTGAATGAGAATGTTAAAGTGTTGGTGAGAACTTAAGAAAATAATCAAAGAGTGGTGGAGAATAGATTATTAAGTTCAAACTTGAGAGAAAGGGGAAAGAGGGAATTGTTGCTTTCTACGAAACAAATGAGAGTGGATAAGAGAGTGAGGTGATAGAGATAGCTTTGTGTTCCTAAGGTAGGAGAAGAAAAATGGGCACTCACTCCACTCACAACGCATATCGACCGGAGCTAAACATGGGTCGGCCGATTCTTAGCCCGGATCGGCCAGTGTTTTACGTTCTTAGTGGTTTGATGGCTTTGGCCTCGGTTTCTCATGCATCAGCCAAAGATTCATTTAAGTGAGTGATGTGTGTGATTTTTAATGGTTTTAGAGTCTTATTTTAGGTCACTTTGCATTATCTAGATAGTTTTTTCTTGTACTTAGGACCGTGTAGGCTTGTTTTGCACATTTCATTTGCATTTGGAGTTTTGTAGTCCATTCAGGTATCAAGAGCAGAAAAGGAGCAAAAATGGAGCTAATGAGCATTGGAGCAGCTGCTGGAATGTCTAAGTGAGCAACAATCAAGAAGGATTGTGCACCCTTGGATCGCTACCTCAAAGCTTGTACATGAGAAATATCAGAAAAACCCCAACAAAGGCCACCTCAAAGACTTGCCTCCATCTATCTGCCGGGAGGGAAAACCAGTGCAGAACAAGGACTCACCCCCTTTCAAGTTAAGGATCATACATGGAGCAACGAATCAGACACAAACCGCGAGGACAAAGAAATGAAGCACTCCTCATAGCCCAAGCTCGCGCAAGGACTCCTAGGGAAGCTTCACAAACCGCTTGGTTGACCGACTTAGGTCGGTTTGACCATTAACGTTATGAAAATGACCCTATAAATACCCCTCTAATGACCCTTATATCATTATCTGATGTTTAGCCGAAAATACTCTATCTTTTATGCTTTTTTCATTTTAAGCTTGCTTTAAGGTTTGTGTACTCTTTAATAGTTATTGATGAAATTATTTAGTAATTGCTTGCTTGCTTTACTTCCTTGTTCTTGCATTTTTAGTTTTTCTTCTTTGATTATGTCATCGGAATCTACCCCATTCCTCATCCTTCTCAAAATGAGGAGCGAGTAGATCCATTTGGATCTCGAGGATAGGGAGATCGGAGATGAAATTATTGATTCCCTCGCCTAGCTAGCTGATCGATAACGTCGATCTCTTCTAGTAAGGCCGAGCTTAATGTTTATCTCGTCCTGATAAGCTGAGATCTAAATCGAGTCATGACCGAAGGCTAGCACTAATAGAAATGAAGGCCACGATCCTTACTAAATATGGCTTGATCCGCCGGAGAGAGATCTAGCATGCGGATTGGTCATTAGACAACTTGGGCCGAGTTTTATGCGTCCAGCTCGGTGAGATAATGGTAAGAGGCGAATGGATATGCCGATCTGGATTGAGATCCTCTCCATGAGAGCGGGCTGATCTAATCAATCTCTCGGTCTAGAGATCGCTCAAAGAAATATGGCGAGAGGGACCGACGAGTGTATCGCCGATCAACCTCCAAAGCCTCTAAATCTGCCTTTGTCGTTTACTTGAATCCTTAAATTCAAATTGCACGCTGTTTTATTTCATTTTCTCTGTTTTACTAATCTCTTATTCTGTTTAAATTTTGTCTTTAGCCTATTTTTTCCTTTGTGCTACATGCCCACTCGTCCAAGTCTCGACCAAGATCAGCCAAATCTCGACCTACCTCGGCCAAAGATTTTTACGCCCTGGTCAATCCCATCATGGAATCGGTCAATCACTAGCTTGGATCTGCCAAAGCCTATCCTGGATTGGGTTGATTTTCACGTTTAAGAAACTCCTTCCTTCCATACTTTTGGGCTCTCTCACCCATTCTTTACCTTGTTTTCATCTTATGTTTGATCGTCCTTCATTGTAAGCTTGATTTCCTGCATCATAAACACCTAAACACAAACCAAAAGAAAAAAAGCAAATCAAATTGCAAAACAAAATTCAAAGAATATGTACAAGGATAATCATGAGATTGTCTCCTAAGTGTGCTTATTTAAATTCGCTATCTTGACTTTGTTGAGGTGGTTGTCACTATGTTCAACCCTTTTCAGACACTCTAGCATCAAGGTCTTTCATCCTCGGGATGGTAGAGGTATCACTTGCGTAGTCCCTAACATACCCAATCATTCTGCATAAAGTCTTTTTTGTCTTTTGGATCACATACTTGGTAAATCTAATCTCCTTTTCCAGCACAACCTCTTTATTGAGAAAGTTGGTCTTGGCACCCACAATGCTAAGAAAAGTCCTCCCAAGATTCAATGGAACATTGCAGTCGGCTTTCATTTCAACAACCGTAAAATCGGTAAGAACACTAACTTCCCTATTTTTTAAAGGATAGTCTACAAGATTCCTAACTAATGCCTTTGATGAGGCGTCTCCAAATGAGATCGTTTATAAGCTCTCTTTCATTTTCTCGGGCCCAAGCAGCTTCACAAAGTCATACAGGATCACATTGATACTCGCACCCGAGTCACACAAGGCATCATCAAAGCTTAGCTCACCTAGTTTACAAGGTACTACAAAGGTACTCGGATCGTTGTCCTTAGTCAGGATCTTGGCCTCTTGCAATGCAGGATCAAGGTTGGCTTTTTCGGTGAGAATTTCCTCGACCCTGTCCTAGTTAGCGAAGGCTTCCTTTAGGAACTACACTTGTTCACTAACTTTGTAGAGACTCTCTATCCTTGGAAGAGCAACAACTATCTCACTCATTTGGTTTTTGAAGTGGGAGAGTACTTTCTTTTGTGCTGTAATGAGAAACCTTACCGGAAAAGGAATTGGAGGGTCGTAGGGGCTAGGCTCTTTATCTCTCTTGGTGGTATCAATTCTCTTGGGCATCCCCTTTTTTCTCTTGGGGACTTGGCCATTAACAGATCAGACCCTATCCGGCTAAACCACCACTTGTGTATTCTCTATTGATCTTCTAATCATCTCGCTTAGCTCATCGGCTCTCCTGTTTGCTTCAGCCATTGCAAACTCTTCCTTAGTGACTGCCACGACAATTTTTATGTACTAACCTCTATTATCGATCAAGACCTTCTTACCAAACTTAGGCTTTTCCTTCTCGACTTTGGTGCCTTTCACACTGAATTTCTGTACAAACTTCTTTGTGCCAAGCAAACCACGCAACTTTCTTGCAATTTCTTCAATGGTCCTTTCTTTTTCTTCATCATCGACGATGAAATTGTATGATTTTCTTGGGTTTTGCTATGGCTTTCCCGAAAGTTTTCATGAAGGTCTTTGGCTTGTAGAAGGCACTTGTGCCATGGGGATTTCAAGAGATTTAACTTGAAATGCTATACCATTGATTCTTCCTTGAAGCTCATTGTATCCATTTTCCATTTTGGCATTCACTTCATCAAATTTTATGTTGATGTCCGCTTGACCTTTTGGGTGCAGTGTCACGAATTGAGCTAGCATGCTCTTGATCTCTGGGTCTTGAGATGGAGGAGCGGAGCTCTTGTTTTGATAGGCTTGCTGATTGTTGCCTTGGTAAGGTTGCTTGACATAATTCTGTTGGTTGCCTCTCTGTCCTTGGCTCACATAGTTCTTTTGTTGGTATTGCTGTCCTTGTGGTGGTTTAGGAGGGTCGCCATATTGTTGCTCATGTAAGAGAGATTGTTGTTTCCANTACCTCCCCCCCCCCCCCCCTTGATAGTTACCATTGTTACCCACAAAGTTTACTTCTTCTTGAGTTTCCACACAGCCCTCAAAGATATCTTCTTGATTACTTGGCTGTCCGATGTCAACTTCACCGACAAAGTTTATTGCATTCTGCCCAACAAGAAAGATCTTACCAAGCTTGTCGATCTTGTCACTCGGCTCCTTAACCTTTTGCTCCCCAATGCTTGGATCCGTAGTGGTCCTATCGTAGTCTCCTCCGTAGCATGCATCGCTCTAAGCTAAATTCTCCACTAATTGTTCTCCTTGCGTGGCGGTGTATTAGCAAAGCACCCGTTGCTTGCGGTGTCCAATGCTTAGCAGACTGTCTCGTTCACTCCTTGATATAAGATACCAACACTACTTTCCCTAGACACACCATGACGAGGACAGGTCCTAGTGTACCCTTCCAACCTTTCCCAAGCTTCATGGAAGCTCTGTTTCCTCCTTGTTTGATGCTTGTGATATCATTTCTCAGATTGGCTGTCTTTTGCATTGGAAAAAACTTGGTGACAAATTCCCTTTTTACCCTCTCCCTGTCGAAGACTAAGTCTAATGGGATGTTCTTCTCCCATTGAGATGCATTGTCCGCCCCTCCCCCCTAAAGAGAATGGACACAAGATTATTTTCACGGTGTCTTCAGGAACACTAGTGATCCTCATGGTTCTACACAATCTCTCAAAGTGATCCAGATGACCAAGAGCGTTTTCCAATGGCAAACTGTTGTACCTATGGTTCTGAACAATGTCAATCAAACTAGAAAATCCACAGATTTGGCTCGTCCAAAACTCCAATTGGTCTTTCCTCATGTGGTCCATATGGAGTAGCAGCAGGTCGTGCTTCCACTATATTGTTGTTCTCATCGTTGTGTGCAACCTTAGGTTGCTCACTGTTCCGAACAGCCATACCGAAATGAGATATGTGGTCTTCTCGTTTCTTGGCTCGTCTAGCTCTAGCAAGTCTCCTACACTCTCTCTCAAGATGGAAAAAATCTAAACCACTATCACCGACTTGTCCTGCGTGGCTTTGATTTTGCATACACCTACAAGAGGGCAAAGAAAACAACTAGAAATATGTAAATAACAAATAAAATAAAAGGCTCTAGTCGGAAGTTTATCAAAACCGAAAAGGATAATTGCATAGGCTCTCAGCAATGGCGCCAATTTAAGCGCTCACTTTTGCACGCAACCAAATAAATACAACAAATATGAACACAGTCGTTGGTTGCACTTGAGATTTGAATCTTAGGGAGTCTAGTGCTAACACAGTCTGGTCACAAGGACAAAACTCAAGCTAGAGTAGATCGATATGGTTTTTAGTAAAAACAGAAACTAGTAATTTAAATGAGATCAAAGAAGGTAAACGAACAAGATAATATCAATAAAAAAAATGGATCTAGGGTTAGGCAATCCGATCTAGAGAATGACAATAGATCTGAGTAAATATAAGATTCTCACACAAAACACAATCCTACGACATGAAGCTTATCATGTCTATACTAATCCACTCTCGTGGCATGAGCCGCTTCGTAAGAAATAGTAAAACTAAACTCTCGTTCGTCGACCTACAACTTGACAAGCACAAAAATCTAGTTCACTAACATCAGGTCTCGCTGGATAGGGATAGAAAACCTACAAAAAGTTGGTTCTAGTATTTCATCGAACACCACTCGGACAATAAATCCATGCCTTCAGGATTACTAGCTGATCAAGCTAAACCAGCAGTAGATGCAGCTTAAGTGGAGGATATATAGATTTAGCAACCCTAACTACAAGAATCTATCATCAAAACCCTAGATCTACCAATGAGTCAATCCATTAAGTGACTAACTCATATTCAAACAAAACTCAAAGAAATAGATAAACATGGTTGAAATGATAAATATGAAAAGAGAAGGGGTTAAGAGTAAACCCTTGATAGGAAGCTGAAACAGGAACTGATTCATAGACCCATAAGAAAAACCCTACAAAGTTCTTCTCCAAATCTTCAACACAACAAACCAAAGGATAAAAGTTTGAAACATTGCTAAAAGACTGAAAGAAAGATGAGTTGGTGGCTTGGATCAATGGTCTTTGGCTTTAAATATTCATATAAATAAACCCTAAAACGTTTTGGAGAAACCCTAGACAAAATGGATCGAATCCGAAAATAAAACACGATAAGATAACTTGTCCTGGTTAGTTGTTCGACTGGACCCAAGATAGCTTCGACTGGTGTTCGGTAGGCGCGGCCGTTCTGCAGGTCTTCAGTTCTGGATCGACCGCCTGACTTAGGTCATTGCATTCTTAGTCCGTAATGTGTCCATCATCTATGTTTCCAGTTTGTGTTGGTACGTCCATGCCCCAGGGTAGATCGGAGGTTTCAGGCTGGATTGGTTGAGTCCAATTCCGGATTGGCCGCGTTTCCTGATCAGCCTCATCTTGCTCTGGATCGGCCGCGATCCAACTAGATTGGCCGATCCATAGATCTTTCTCCTTCATGGCCTCAGTACTTCCTTTTCCCTTACTCCACCTCTCCTTGCCATCCTTCTTTTCCACACATTACGGCTCCATCCTTATACCGCTCACCCAAGCTCCAAACACTTAAAAATATGCAAAACATGCAGGAGTATGCAATTAAGTGAAACCTACCCTAAATAAGTGAATACAACCGAAATGCTATGAAAGATGCATGTAAAAGTGGTAAATTTCAGTGTATTTCATGATTCTAGTCCAAGGAATAGGGAGTCTATGACTATTTGATAAGAATTATGTGGAGCTCACCTCAGCAAATAGTCTGTTATACAAGCGTTATGGTAGGAAGAGCATGGTGTGTGATCACTGCAAGAGAATTGGCCATACCAAGGATAAATATTTGATTCTCCATCCACATCGTAAACCAAACAAGTGAAAGGATCAAAAGGCCACCACATGATTAGTAACCCTAAGTTGATAGAAAATGTAGATTTAGCACTTAGTACTCTCAGAATCCGACTAACTCTTTTGTTATTGACTCACGTTCTTCTCCACACTTGTTTTGTAACCTTAAGTTTATAGAGAACGTAGAAATAACTGTAGGGCATCTAGACATAGCTAGTGGTGATATGATTTAGTACAAGGATATGTAATCTAAGACTCATTGATAAGAATCGTATACAACTCACTAAAGCTAATAGTGTGTTATACAAACATGATGGTAGGAAGAGCATGGTGTGTGATCACTACAAGGTAATGGGCCACACCGTGGATAAGTTTTGGATTCTCTAACTACATATCAAGCCAACCAAGTGGAAGGATCAAAAGTTCACCACATAATTAGTAAACTTAACTTGATAGTGAATGAAGAACTAGCACTTACTAGTCTCACAAACCGGCTTACTATCTTGTTATTGACTCAAGTGCTTCTTACCACTTGTTTACTTATCTTAAGTTGGTAGAGAACGAAGAACTAGGTGTAGAGAATATAGAACTAGCTATTGGTTATTGGATTCTAATCCAAGGAATAAGGAATCTAAGACTCTTTGATAAGAATTATGTGGAGCTCACCTAAGCAAATATGGTGTTATATAAGCATTATTGTAGGAAGTGCATGGTGTGTGATCACTGCAAAAGAATGGGCCATACCAAGGATAAGTTATGGATTCTCCATCTACATCTCAAATCAAACAAGTGGAAAGATCAAAAACACCACATAAATATTAACCTTAAGTTGATAGAAAACATAGAACTAACACTTACTACTCTCACAAACCGGCTGATAACAGAATTTTTCAGGTCAATGTTATCAAATCCTAATATGCTTGGACAACTAATGCAGCATAAGAGGTTATCGAACCATAAGAGTGTCATTGCTAGCACTCATAACTCATAGGATCAATTCTAATAAAAGATTATGTCACAATCTCAACTTAACAGCATATAAAACAGAGCAATGGATGAAAAACAGAGCACAAAGAAGCAGAGAAATGAGCTAAAAACATAGCAATATAAACTAGAGATGCAGCGAATTAAATGTATGAAGGCCGAGAATTGTGGAGTGAGGTCAATTTTTCTATCCTTAGCTAGGGAACTGTAAATTGTTTAACAAACCATTCAAGAATCGATCTCAAGTAGTGGATTCAACAAAATCAATGTCATTCTCGTGAACAATGAAATTTGTTTAACTAAACCAGACCTAACTCTCATTAGAGAAATCTAATCATGCAAGCATTAGAGACAATCAACAACAGCTAAAAATCAGCTTAAACAATCAATCTCTTGGCCTATACATAATTATCTCATAATTTAGTCCAGTCAAGCATTTCATCAAACACTTGGTGGGTGGATGAATGCAACAAATCAGATTTCAAATAGCTACTAAGAAATAAGCATGAAGATCACTAAACCTGATGAGATCATATAAGTTCTAAGCTTAGGCAATCTGGATTCCCCTAGTTCCATATAGATCTAACAAGTTTCCTCAACACCCAAGTGAATCTACTCAAACTTAATAAGAAAATGCAAAAACCCAGAAATTAAAATGATACCATGATAAAAGGAGAAACAGATAAACATGATTAACCAAACATAATTTGCAGAAAATCAAGCATCCAACAAAAATCTAAAGATCAAAGTATAAATACAAGAGGGAAAAAAAGAGAAAAACTTTGAAACTTGGCCAAAAGGAATAAGGTAAACGTGTTATGTTTTTGGGAGTCTAATGGGTATTTATACCTATTTTACAAAACCCTAAATAGTTAAACGCGGAGAAAAAGTCAACAAAATGAGGCCTCGATAGAGCACTCGAGGAGTACTTTTGCTTCAGGAAAAGTGGAATTAGCAGGGTGCACTCCAATCTGTGACTTCGAGTTTAGTGTTGGCTGGTCTTTGGGCACAGCTTGAATTGTGACTTCGAGTTCTGGGTTTGAGTTGGTTTTGTCTCAGCCAAATAACACAACATGGCCTCAGCACTTCGAGTTGTGCCTTTGAGTTTGTCAAGTCCCCTTTCTTAGCTGCTTCTTTGATCATGTCTTGCACTCCAATATGTTCCTTGCTAGTCCTTACGTTCATCTGCATCCAAAACGCTCCAATAAACTCCAAAAGCTGCAAAAGTACATACAATTCACTCCATATGCAAAATCTATGCAATGCAAGTACAAAGTGTGAAAATGAATATAAAAGTACTCTAAAATGGTGCAAATGCTAAGATATGGATGCAAAACATGTTAAATAATGCCTCTAAAATATATTAAAATCTGAACATGTCACCGGCTTATTCTCTTGTTATTGACTCAGGTGCTTCTTAAGACTTGTTTAGAAATCTTAACTTGAAAGAGAATAAATATCTGGATGTAGATATTGTAGACATAACAAATGGTTATTGGATTCTAATCCAAGGATTAGCAAATCTAAGACTCTTTGATAAGAATTGTTTGGAGCTCACCTAAGCAAATACGGTGTAATACAAGCATGATGGTAAGAAGAGCATGGTGTGTGATCATTGCAAGAGAATGGGACATACCAAGGATAAGTTATGGATTCTCCATATACATCTTAAATCAAACAAGTGGAAGGATAAAAAGCGCCACATGAATATTAACCATAAGTTAATAGAGAACGTAGAACAAGCACTTACTACTCTCACAAACCGACAAACTATTTTCTTATTGACACATGATCTTCTCACCATGTGTTTTGTAACCTTAAGTTGATAGAGAACGTAGAACTAGCTGTAGGAAATGTAGACATTGCTAATATGATAAATTTCTTGTCCAAGGAATAGGGAATCTAAGACTCTTTGATAAGAATCGTGTGTAGCTCCCCTCAGCAAATAGTGTTTTATACAAGCATAATGGTAGAAAGAAAATGATTGACGATACAATGGATAACTGTTGCATTCTCCATCTACATCTCAAGCCAACCGAATAGAAGGATTAAAAGGTCACCACATGATTAGTAACCTTAAGTTGATAGAAAACGTAGAACTACTACTCTCACAAACCGGATTACTCTCTTGTTATTTCCTAAGGTGCTTCTTATCACTTGTTTTGTACTCTTAAGTTGATAAAAAATGAAGAACTAGATGAAGAGAATGTAGACATAGCTAATGTTGGATGCTAATCTAAGGAATAGGGAATCTAAGACTCTTTGATAAGAATAGTAAGGAGCTCACCTTAGATAATATGGTGTTGTACAAGCAGGATGGTAGGAAGAGCATGGTGTGATCACTGCAAGAGAATGGGCCATACCAAAGATAAGTTACGGATTCTCCATATACATGTGTTATGTCTGGATTTTAACGCTTTTTAAGACCATTTTTAGAGTCATTTTGCATCCATATCATATCATTTGCACCATTCTAGAGTCCTTTTAGGGTAATTTTCATGTTGTGCATTTGCATACCATACATTCTGCATATGGGCGGATTTAGGTGTTTTAAGGAGCATATTGGAGCCAAATGGATGCAAGGAATGG